>JBBPJO010000015.1:0-69056 GCA_038088815.1 Boletus nobilissimus | reverse complement strand
TTGATTTTGTTTCAGGTGTCTGTGGTATTCAAGTACCCAAGTCTGCCATAGCCATTGAATGTCCCAGTGGACTCAGGACTGTCACTCCCACTCTTAAATGGGACAATGTGAATCTCCTCCAAGATGACGAAGCATACATTTATCATATCACTTCCTTTCCACAGGCTCTTCCTGGAAGTTTGTTCATTAATATCATGGATTTTTCCTTGTATAGAGATCTGTTAGACCTTGTCATTGATATATGCAAATCTCTTTCCATTGGTCACCTGGTCCTGGTCCTCAACTTTGGAGATTCCAATTCTTTTCAGTTCAGCAAGGATGGCCTCCTTCAATCCATGGGTATATCACCCAATATGTTGATTGATATGCATGGTCTGTTATTGTTTATTCTGTTTATTCCATCCTTGACACCTTTTCAAGATGCTGCTATTTGTGTTACTGACTTTGCATACCCCACATCCATGGAACAATGTCTGAGTTGATTGCTGGGATCAATGATCCTTCTCAATGCAGGTTTACTTTAGATATTCTTTTAACTCAGCGCATGCATGATGCCTCCATCCATCAGGTACATACGTGAATTCAGTTCTTGATTGTATTTATTAACCACAAGTTCCATGCAGTATGCTTGATGATGGGTTGACCATTGGGTGGAATCAAACTCAATGCAATGCTCTGTTTGACAAGCGCAAGATATATGCAGACAACCTAGCTGTCTGTGGCTGGGGTTTGGGACATCAAGCTGGTGTCTTCACTCATCCACATCAAGATGCAGATGGTGACACTACCTATGTGTTCAGAAGATCTGGACTCAAGATATGGTCATTTTATTTCCTCCATAATCCTATCAAATCTCATGATGAGATACTGCAACTTGTCACAGAGCTGATCACTACATGGGAGTCCAACATTCCCAAAATATGCACTGAAACAGTCTATCTGTATCTGGGTGATCTGCCATGTATTTCCTTTTTTGTCTGCCCCTTCATTGGCTGACACTCTTTCAGCATCCAGTCACCCAGCCAGGTTCATTCAGTGTATATACCTGTCACCTCATTTACCATTGGTAGCCACTTTTATTCATATGACAGCCTCCATCTCACTAAGCTTGCACGCCATTTCAATGTGGCTCATGCAGGCAGTCTCACAAATCAGGTTCACCACCACATGTTTGAAATGCTCATCCAGATGATTATTGGTCTTCCTCATTCAGATCCCAATCATAGTGAGTCATAATTGATTCTTGCTTTAGGTTTTATTTGATTATGGTAGGCTTGAAGCAATGCTCCCTCATTGCTCTGTGTCTCATGGTTCTACATCCCGAGATGTATAAAATCCCTAGACACAACATTCAACCAACCAAGGTGGTACTTCATGGGCAGCAGATTGCAAAAGATCTTCTCAAGTACATGGGCTACAATGATGTGGATAAGGAGCATCAGTACTCCCCTCATCCCAACTATCATGATCCTGGGGAGGATTTTTCATGGTTAAAAGCTCATTCGAGATGGCAAGTAGTGTAGAATTCTCTTGTTGTAGTAGCATAATCAATCATTGATATGAGTCCCACAAGCATTGTGCTGACTATGCTATTGCAATACTAACTTGTGGTAACTACTGATTACATTACTGATTACACTACTGACTTGTGGTGGCTACTGATTGTGCTACTGATTATGGTGCTGACTTGTGTGACTAACTGATCACAGTACTGACTATACTGACTAAGCTACTGGCTTGTGGTAACTACTGGTTACTGTACTCATCATGATTGTTTATGTTTGTGTACACAACACATTCTCTCCATGCACCATCCACCTACCTGATACTCATATGCTACACCTGGTTGCTTTCTACAGCGCCATAGTCCACCACAAACTTGTACCATGCCACCGCAGCGGGGATACAATGGAGAGGATCTAGGTACCTCTTTATACTATAATCCTGATACACTACATCATTTGTTTTTGTTTCTTAGGTGCAGGATACTCTGAACTCACCACCTGTTCTTGTACACAACTCTGACCATCCATCCTCTCATGTGTCAGAACAGGCTCCAGTATCTTCCTATCCTCCTCTCTGTCTTGGTTTACCCTATCCAGCAATGTGAATGTCGTCCTTTTTTCACTCATTGATGGCATGGATACTGTTTTATGACTCTTTTTTTTTGCTTGGGCTGTGCACCTTTCTTTACTGCATGGGATATGAATATAGCAAGTGTTCTGGCCACAACCTCTTCATTCAGTTCTTTCATCTGCCTTCTAAGGACCGTCACATTTGGAAACATTGTAATAGTTGATATGTCTAAATGTATGTCTTCTCTTCTTGATGAGGTGGGACTGCTCTCTGATGTGATGGTTTCAGTCTTGTTGAGTGGCATTGACTTTGATAAATGGTCCACCTTGCCCGATGGCACTGTTATTCTCACCCAGAACACCCCATATATTCCTAATCCTGTTTCTCAAGATGAGCTTTCTTTTCCCTGCACCAATGGATCCTGAGGTCACTTCTCCTAAGGCAGGTCTTAATATCAATACACCAGGCAATCTGAAATTGTGGTCAGAGGCTCCTGATTATCCCAACCCTCTCTACCCTTGGAGGCCCTATATACCTGGCATCTGTCATGATACTCCTGACCACCACTGTTGGATCAGCTGGCAATTGTTTCGCTATGAGGCATATCAGATGGCCACAGATTCTGCACCCTTCCGGCTCACTGAAGAGGCTGCACTCAAAATTGTTCACTCCTTGGCCCAAATCTTGATGGTTCATAGAGAGTTAACACAACTGTTTCCATGGCTCTCTACAGCCAGCTTCACACTCCCTCCACCACTGTTCTCTGATCTTCTACAGAACAAGGAAAATTGAGGAAGTGTTGAGATTGCCATCAGTCGAGCTGTACTAGAGGCTCTTGATATAATTGGCCTCTGCATATATTGTTATCATCATTACACCCAACTGCTCAATCCATCCACTCTTGATGACACCATACCTTGGTTGAGCAACACTTTGTGTGATGTTGTTGTTGACCTTGAGACCACAACACTGTAGAACCTAACTACATATGCTCAGCATCAGGTCCCATATACTATCTTTGTTACCCTGACGCTCAAGTATTGCCCTCTGTCCTGGATGTACTGGCTAACATCTTGCCTTCTTCAACACCTCTGGTTTGTTTTTGGTCTTCTCTCTTGGTTGGTCATTATTCAGAATGCCTCAGGTGTCAATCATCGAGCCTATGAGTCTATCTGTACACAACTCTTAGGATTCCACCATGGTATGTCTTCAGTTTTCAAACATTGTTCATACTCAATAGTTGCAAAAGGATGTCATCATGACCTTTGAAAAGGTCACACACACTGGTCCTCTTACTTCTACTTTGATTTCTTGTGAACATATCAGTCCTTTCCTTTATCTGAGCTCTTGATCTGAACTGTTTGTGGTAGCTTTCATGCAATTCCCCAGAAGCCACAAGGTCCTCCCTTGCATGGTTATTGGATCAATTTCCTAACAACTACCTTACACTCCCCACTCCCCTGATTACGACCAAGCCTGCCGTCATCCTGACTAGTGGAATCCTTTGAACCCCTCCTTGATCACAATGTTGTCTTTGCCTATGGGATACCGAACATCCTAATAGTCCAGTGTCTGACACCATCCCTTCTCTCCTCTCTGGAGGGTACCCATTCCAGATCCTAACCACAACATCTTCTCCATCAGTTCCCCTACCTCCACTGCCTGGATTGTAACACTTGAATTGTCGAGGTTCAAATACAGGGTCCATCTATTGCAGCCATCTAATATGCATTCTCTCTTAACCCAATGCCTACCATTTCATCACATATGGTGGACTCTTGTGGTGTTTGGCTCTTCATTATTCAGGTGCCTTAACCTCTCAGGATCTAGTCGTTTCAACCTTGAATGGACCAACTATAACTGCATCCCTCATTGAGCCTGATCTTTACAATGATAAGATCTCTGTCAAAGAGACTGCAGCACTTCTTGGGACTGCCACCAACTGTTATGGTTTACTGAGGGGGTACACTTTTTTTTCTTTCTTTTGTTCACTCGCCCCTTGTCTCACTCACTATGTATATGTTGTATTCATAGTGGAGTTGTTCTCCACATGTACCAGATGTGTTCTCAATCCTCTTCTCTCTTTGGCTCATATGGTGCCCCACCTATATCCATATTTAGACTTCCATTCCGCTTCCACTGCAGCATCTTACTTCACACTTCCCACTGCGGCACATGTGTTACTGTGCATACTGCACATGACACTTTATGACTCGGACTGACTTTGTAGTGCTGTGCACTTGAGTCATACCTAGATAGAGATGGAATTCCTTCAGGTTCCCACTCCTTATTCCCTTTCTTGATTCTATGCATGGACCAGGGGCCTACTGTATAAATACTCTCACCACTCTTGGCTATACTTTCCCTAAGCTAGCTCTACACAATACCAGTGTTATTTCTAGTAACCACTGAGTCTAGTGAGTGCATAGTTTGTACCTAGATAGGTGAGACCGCATTGTCTCCAAGCTTGGCACTCAAACTACAAACTTCACTTGTATCCTTACTCCTTCTTCATTCTCGCCTGAGCCTAGTATCTTAGTATTGCAGCATGCTACACTGTGTGTTACACCGATGGATCAACATTATGGCCTCCTGAGGCTATATTCTATTGCAGTGATTGATGGGTTGGACATTGGACTCTGAGTAATGAGTTGTGATTTCAGAGTCATCTCCTCAAACTCTGAGTCAGTACATCCACTCTCAGTATGAGTCTACATCCAGATACATGGGTGACCAGCCTTTTAGGTGGCACCACGAGGGTAATGGTCAATGATAGTAATATAAAACATGGCGAGGAGGACATGTTATGATGTAGAGTGGGACCAGGGCATGAAACACAAGGATATAATGGATGTAGAACATGATATTTTCTACCAGCTATTGAACTATGATTGGAATTGAGTAAGACAAATTGCAAGGGACTGAGACCAAAGCTGACATAAATCATCTATGGAGTGTCTCAGAAGATGCTGAATACTCAAGTCAAGAAACTGATGCTGCTGTTCTATCAAAGGTGAAAGCAAAACTTCTACATCCACAACATTATGCTCCTTGGGCCAATGTGCCACAAACACAACTTTTGGTGAGCAATGAGGTCAGGTGACATGTAGTGCAGTCTTTCAATGCACACTACAGTGCACTGACAGGGCTCATAACCTGTTAAAGCAACAGGGATAAGGTAATGGAGGGTAATCAGATGCAAGGCCAAGGATGAAGGGCTGACAGACTGTACATGTTCCATTTCGGCCCACTTTTCTGATGAGTGCTAGCACCGTCTGCTAGCCCTGAAGCTGATGCATGCCAAAGATGTCTCCTCTTCCTCCAATTCTGACTCGACCACTTCCCCTCTGATATCTGGTGATGTGCACCATACTGCAAATAATGACAAAGGGTCTGTTGATGGGGGAAAACTACAGGATAATGATAATCAGGTGCGTTCACTTTATCCAATTTGACCAAATTCTCAATGCTAATTATGACTGGCTGGAAAGAGGATGACAACACTCTTGTTCTTCAATGTGACGAATTTCCCCTGGCTCATTCTATCAAAGGGATGTATCAAATCCTCAATCTCATCTTGGAGCAAGGTAGTGGTGATCTTGATATGTCTTCCTTGCAGGTTCAGTGCGCACATTGTTGATCTGGTTTCAGTTGATAAGATCATCATATCCCAGAATTCCTTTAAAATTTATGTTTATCAACCATGTTTTCCCCAGCCCGTATGCATCAATGATGAAAGGCCCCCAACGACTACATCATCAAATCTGTCAGTGTCTATGGTAGCAAGGAAGAACTTGTATGGTTTTACTGCAGCTCGGAGCCATCAATGAGACTATGTAGTAGGTCAATCTAGAACATCCATCCTCTGTGAAACTGATGCCATGGTTTGACAGTGTGGCACAGCTTCTCACTGATACATGTGCTCACGCATCTGACACTCCATTCAGGCTTGTACATCATCACACTGAAGGTTGTAATCAAATCTTTGTTTTGTATTGGCTCAAACCAACGGCTTGGGATGACTGTGTGACTGATTCCATTCGTTGCAATCAGATCACGTTCATGAGGTTTGCTTTCCCTTGATGCTGTTCACAAACCATGACATTTAACTCGTTTATTGCACAGGTACCTTACAAAGATGTATGTTCAAGTCATTGATCTTACCCAAACACACAGAATCCATTCTTTGGAGTGGGCAGAATGATGACAACAAGCTCGATCTCAACCAGGATGAGTTAGACTGAATGTTGACACTTGAAGTCACAATGACCGATGATCAAGAGGAGTCTGTGATTGCCCACAAGGGCTTTAGGGTATGTTCAAAATGGGTTTTGAGCAACAGTGTTTTGGGTTTTGGCTCATACATATTCCAGGCTGTTTCACATGTGATTTCACTTTCAGAAGTATGTATGGGTGGTCCAGACTCTACACAATCTGTACCTCTGTGTGTACCATGTCTACTGTATGGAAAAACAACACAAGGGTTCACCACTGTGAAACACCAAGAAGCAAAGGTCTTATGGGGTCACTTCAAAGGGCAGACAATTGAGAGATTGCAACTCCAAGGACTTTTGTAAGCATACAGCATTGTTTGAGGGGACCACATTCTCACTTCTCTCTCAGGGAGTGGTAGGACGTCTGATTGCCTTCTTCTGAACAAAAAGCTAAATGATGACGCGTTAAGAATACTGGTTCACTCCAGGCCCAAAATGTGTTTCCCAAATGCAGGAAATGGAGAGAAGACTCCAACATTATTTGGTCCACATCTGAAATGAGGGTGAGGGCAGAGATAAAGAGCGTGTATGGGCAATTGCAAGCCAGGCTGCCGAAGCTCAAAAGGTCATTGTTTGATGTGGCACTTGATGAGATGGCAATTGTATCTGTGAGTACTGTGCACCTTCGCTCTCTGTAAGCTCACTTCCCAGACATTCTAGATGTGCTGATCATGGTGCCTTTGCCCATCATGCTGATGCGGGGGATGACTGGGTGGGTAATCCAGGCATGTGATCATTCTCTTTGAGAACCCAAATTGCTAACTTACATGTTGACTGGTCACACCAGAACACCTCTCAGGGGAGGATGATCTAAGTTATCAGCAGAGAGCATCTACAGACATGATTGACATGGGACTAGACTGGGGGTGCTGAGATGGAGAAGTAGATGATGGTGTCAAGCAAACCCAAGGTATTGGACGAAGTGGGATTGTTGGCCATCTTTCCAACGCAGAATCATCCTGGCTCTGTGGAAGCAGGAGCAGGATCAAGAAGAGCATTGCCGGTCAAGTCAAGGGGTTCACTCATGTGATTGTGTCTTCTGTTCTGCAGAGTCTGGGGTCAATGACAGTAGTAAGAATCCATGTGTTCTAAAGCTCCAATGCCCTACCATTGACCTAAATCATGTTTTCTCAGAGTTGTCAGTACAGTACCATTCTTAGTATCTGAGTATCTGAGTGTTGTTGCATGTAACATCATGGAGGTCTGTGACAATGTATATCTCACAGGGCACAGTATTTGTTCTTTCATAAATGTGGCACAACATGCAAGCAGGCATGTATGCTTGAGAGTTGTGTTCATCACAGGACCATGAAAGCATGGTGACCACTTGGGGTTGACCACTCGGTCAGCATTCCAGTATTGTTGAACACAACAACGTCAACTTGTGCCATCACTTCACCTTGTGAGAATACCATACTTGGCTGCAAGACCAGACCCAATGAGAGCGGTTGGAGCTGCAAGACCAACACCAGAGACAGGTGACCACAAACACTGAGATTGTAAATTGGAGCAACCACAGGGCTGGCATAGAGTAGATTAACCAAAAGAATAAAGAAAAGGACAGTACATACTCCAACCATCCACTTTGATAATCATAAGTGATCACACCACTGAATCCATGAGGCATGCCAGACGACCCAAGTGATGATGGTGAGCAGAGTGATGGCCGGGACAAACATGCTTGTAATTACCTCCACAATCCACTCAATTAGGGTATGACAAACTTGTCCCTCGCGAAAAATGCAGATGATGTGATCCAACCCACAAATAGTATGAAATGGTGGTCACTAGCGTCGAATGAACACTGACATCATCACACCACCAATGTGTTGACTCTGACATTAGTGGCTTTTGCCTTGTTGATCATTATTATTCTGACAAAAACTCAATCTCTGGCTATCTTTTTGATGAGCCTAGCTTTACCTGTCAAGGAGCTCTCATTGAACAAGGTCTAGACACCAGAGACGATGGTACCATCCAAGGGTGGACTTTCTCCATTCAAGACATGGATGATGTTCCCGACTTTAAGTAGATCAATAAAAAAATCTTTTTAGGTTCCCAGCCTGGTGGCAACAGCAAGGTCACCCTTATTGGGGTCACCTTTCTGAAGGTCAATGGTACAGTAATACGAAGCCACATTGGACAGTTGGTGAGAAGTTGCTAGAAGGGTCTCTGCTGGGCGAAGAGAAGCCAGGGCTATGGTGGCATTAGTGGTCTCTGCTTTGCTATAGGCTCCGAGGTACTGACCTAAAGCAGCTCCACAAAAAAAAACTCATTTCACTCACCACACAACAAGAAGGTAAGGAAGATGAGGAAGTTAGAATAAGTGGTGGTGGCACTGATGCTGTTTGAAGTGTTCCACGGCAGCTGAGATGCAGCAAGCATGAGGAGTGCCATGAAGGTGAGAGACATTGGTGGAGACCTGTGATAAAGATGAGTATCAAGAAAGCAGGGAAAGGGGAGAGTAAGAGAAGAAAATTCATGCTGCAGAACCTCAGGCTGGCAAAGCGGGCAATGGTTAGGGTCAAGCTTCTGTTATGCCACATGGTGAATCACAATGATCTTCTTGGTGCTGTGTCAATGAAAGAGTTGCCAAAAAGAAGAGTAACCATGGCATGTGAGATGCATTTCCATACCACATGGGCTGCATAAAATATGTTTTGGAGGTGTTTTGGAGGGAACAAGGCTGTGGGGACATCCATGTGTAATGGAGTGTGAGGATGTGGTGGGTGAGTGTAATGCACAGCGTAGCGTGCTGCGATACTAAGATACTAAGCTCAAGCGAGGATGAAGAAAGAGCGAGGGTACGAGTGAAGTATGTAGTCTGAGTGCCAAGCTTTGAGATGATGCAAAGCCTAGGCGGTCTCACCTATTCAGGTATGAACTATGCGCTCACTGAACTTGGTGGTTACTAGAAACAACACTGGTATTGCATAGAACTAGCTTAGGGAAAATTACAGGAGGGTGAGTGAGTGCCCTTATATATGGTAGGCCCCTTCTAAATAAGGAAGTGGTGTGCAGCACCTCTAGTCATAGTGACTCACAAATGTATGACTCGATGCACAGCATAAGAGTCAGTACGAGTCATGAAGAGTCATGACGAGTCAGAATATAAAAGCTATGCTGCAGGCAGTGAAGTCTAAATAAGGCGACTGTGGTGGAATGGAAAGGAAGTCTAAATATAGGTATAGGCAGGGTGCTGTGTGAGACAGAGATAGAGAGGAATCGGAAGACATATCTGGTATAATGGAGGACTACTCCATTACAAATACAACCGTGTGCTGTGAAGAGAGCGAGACTAGGAGTTGAGTGAATGAAAGAATAGAGAAAAAAGTGTACCCCCTCAGTAAACTGTAACAGTGAGGGCTTCAAGATGGCAGGCAGAAAGGTCAGTGAGCAAGCCAATGTCTGGGTGGGGAATGTGTTGGTCAAGCATGTGTGGGCAGAAGAGAAAGGCCTGGAGAGCATGCACCTGGGTAATGGCACAAAGGGACTTGGATATCTATGAGCAAATGAGGTCGAAATCACCATGGATATAAAAACACTGATGTGATGAGAAGGAGGATGGTGTGAAGAGGGAAGCACAAGGATGTCCAGGAGGATGTTGAGTGGACCTGGAAACATGTTCATTGCTTGATGGACATTGAGCCTGGAGCAGTGAAAATGAAGGTGTGAACCTACCGCCAGGACACACAGACTCAGACAGTGTATGTACAAGTCCTCCCATCAACATACTAGCCCAAACCCATGGGGTCTCATAGTGGATGAGAACTACCATTCTCATTTGGTTTAGCGCAATTACTGATGTCCTCTAAGCCTACAGCTGATGCATTCCAGGCCACCCTTCACCAAAGGCAATCCATGTCCTTGAGACCCATGCTTGACAACTTGTTACCTTCTGATTAAGCTTGAGCTCACTTGATCACACCTGAAGATGTGGTACAAAGTGAATGTAGGCATGTAAAGAGCCAAAGAATTCGGAAATCCTCAAGGACTTTATTTGGCACTGGCTTCTTATATACTCCAGGGAGGAGAATCTATCTGGGAGGACAAGATAGAACGGGTGACCATCAGGTAGGAGGTGAAGTCTGGGAAGTTGAGGGGAGGAACGAGGTTGAGACACGGTGGGTATTTCAGGGGGAGAATCGGAGTCGGAGGGTGCTCTGAACCTGCCTAGGTGAGAGATGGCGGGTAGGGGGAATGTCCTCTATGTAAAAGTAGGGACAAGGGGAAAAGCTAGTTCTTTTGTAACGCACAGCATAGTAGTGATGTAGCGTGCTGCGATACAAAGACGAAGTTGCGCGTAGAGAAGGGAGAGCGAGTGACGAATAGAGGAATCCTTGAGGAGCAATGCTGAGCTTCGAGACGACGCGAAGCCTAAGCTGGTCTCACCTATCTAGGAATCTCGCTAGACTCAGTGGTCACTAGAGACTACACTGGTATTGCGTAGAACTAGCTTAGGGAAATTACAGGAAGGCGGGAGAGCGCCCTTATATATGGTAGGCCCCTTCTAAATAAGGAAAGGATGTGCAGCATCCGCAATAACTAAAGTATGACTCGATGCACAGCATAGGAGTCACTAGGAGTCAAAACGAGTCATGAAGAGTCATGACGAGTTATAAATAGAAAGGCTATGCCGCAGGCGGTGAAGTCTGAATAAGGCGGCTGCGGCAGGAACGGAAGGAAGTCTAAATAGGGATATAGGCGGGGCGCCGTGTGAGACAGAAAGAGAAAGAGATCAGGAAACGTATCTGGTATAATGGAGGACGACTCCATTACAAATACAACCGCGTGCGGTGAAGAGAACGAGACTAGAAGGCGAGTGAACGAGAAAAGCATAATGAAAAAGAGTACCCCCTCATAAACCGTAACAATGCCCTTGAAACCTGGAAGCTCTATCTGTCATGCTAATGCAAATGTTTTTTCTCGCTTTCTTAATCGGTTTATGCTGACACATTACCTTCCAAAGAACCTACAATCAACCATGTCTGCTACCCTCATCACAATCACCAAGTTGAACAGCACCAACTACCAACATTGGAGTCAGGACATGGAGGTGCATCTCCACTCCCAGGGATACTGGCAGAAAATGTACCACTGAACTCATCCTGACAACACTAATCCTGATGTGTAGGAGAAGTGGGACGAGAATGATGACAAGGCCTTAGGGTCTATCTGCCTCTGCCTGGAGCCCTCCATCCTCTCCCATGGTCTATCCATGGGGACAGGCAAGTCTCTCTGGGACTCCCTTAAGGCCCAGTACGACAAAGCCTCCCTCGCCTCCACTTACACCAAGTGGAAAATAATGTTGGGAATCACCCTCCCTGACAACAACCACCCCAGTCCCATGTTCTCCAAGCTGAATGCCTCCTTCATGCAGCTGGAGCTGCTCCAACACAAGGTCCCTGACAACCTCAAAGCCCTCATCACAGTAGCAAAGCTACCCAAGTATGTAGAGACACTGCATCAGCAGCTCAATGCTGCGATCAACACGGACCCCACGCAAACAAAGGTCCTGTCCATGACAGACCTCGAGACCATTCTCACCACTGCCTGGCAGCACTACCTCACTTGCCACCCCCCACCTTGTCCTCAGGCCAACAAGAACTCCGCCATACATTGCTAACAAGGTGACCCTTCTTTCCAGCAGCAGCAGAAGAAGAAGAAGGAGAACCCCTCCGAATCCAAGGATGAGGAAAAAGGAAAGGGTAAGAAGTGCCATCAGGGCAAACACTCCAAGGAAGGAGAAAAGAAGCACAAGGATCGAGCGGTGGCTACTGCCTCTGCCTCCTTCGCCCCCTCCAATTTCCTGCAGGAGCCCATCATCCTCGACCCCGCCATAGCCAAGTTCATTGAAGCAACTCCAGACCCTCGCACTCTTGCACATACTCCCAGCATGACCTACTATGGTCACCCCTGCCTTCCCTCAGGTCCGAGAGACCATCAATCTTGCCTGTCGTATTGGGGGAACCCTCTCGTCTCAGGTTGTCCGCAACCTCAAGCCTGTCATGACCCGCCACCAGCACAAGACACACATGTGGGTCCACTTCACCTTCACTGAGGATGGCCCATTTGGAGCCCACACCCTCCCTCGCAATCACGCCAGCCCGGCCACACCCTCTCTCATAGAGCGCATGGAGACCCCCTGGATCGTCGAGATCATCTCTGATTTGGACGACAACTCCGAGGACTGTGTGAGTCTTGGGGAGGAGATGGAGGTCAATGACTACATAAAGAGGTTCTTTGAGAACCAACTTGATTGGCAAGTCCCCACTTTCCTTTGTCCATGTCTCACAGGTACTGATGTGCGGTTTTATTCGCCACAGATAGTATGTAATTTCTCATTGCGTACTATACCTGTAGTAGATAAATGGACAATACTACTACTCCCTCACCCTTCTCACTGTGTGATAAGTGCAAACTGTCATCAACTAAGGGAAAAGAAAAGGAACAAGGACCTGAATGCCTACACCCCAACATGTGGTTACTTGACTCAGGGGCATCTGCCCACTTCACACACAATATCAACAACCTGGTAGAATATCAGGAGTATACCACTCCAGCCTACTCACATATGGCAAATGGGTGTGCCAACATACTTGGCAAAGGGACAGTGATCATTTGCTATCAAGGTAGACTTATGTGGTTATCGCCAGTCATATTTACATGCCAATGTGCAATGTAAAGCTCATCTCCATGGGCACCTTACTAGCTGATGCATGTACAACGCTCAAGACTCATTAAAACCATATTGACATCTTTGATAAGTGCTCCTGACAAATAATATTAAGTTTCCAATGACATGGAGACACTCTCTACTGGATATGCGCACCTAGTGTATGACCACAAGCCAACACCCTAACAATGGCCTCTGTGGATTATGAGCTACTTCATTGCCGTCTCGGCCACCCCTCACATGATGTGCTCCGCGCTGCAAAGAAGCACACAAAAGACTTCCTGGATGTTGACATTCTGTCCAACGCTCCTATCTGCCCTGGTTGTGAACTTGGCAAACAACCCAATCATACTTTCTCTCATAGCAAGAAGCACACAAGCGCTCCCTTTGAGTTGATACACTTGGATTTGAAATCTTTTGAGATTGAATCCTATCATAAGTACAAGTATGTGATCATCTTCTATGATGACTTGACATCCACTGCCTGGGTTACCTGCCTAAAGATCAAAAGTCAAACACTCACGGCCACCAAGTAGTTCCATGCCTACATCCACACCCAGCACAATGCAGTTGTAAAAAACTGGTGCTCTGATGTAGGGGGAGAATAGACCTCCAATGCTTTCAAGGAGTATATGTGTGATAACGGCATACACATCCAACAATCTGCCCCCTATGCTCACCAGCAAAACGGGTGTGTGGAGTGCCTCATCTGTACTCTAATGGACAAGGCACAACCAATGAGACTACAGGCATGTCTGCCTGACTCTTACTGGGAGTTTGCCCTGCTACAGTACATGCAGTCATCCTCTATAACCGAATCCCTTCAGCTTGCCTGAACTGGAAAACACCATATGAGATGCTTACTGGGCAACAGCCCTCTTTATCACATCTTTGTGTTTTTGGTTGTGGTGCCTATGCCCACATTCCAGCAGAGACTCATGGCGGCAAATTACAGCCTAAATCACAATCGATGATCTACCTTGGTGTTGCCACCAGTAGTGATTCAAACTATCTCTTCATGCACCCTAGCAACGCACTACACCAATCGGCACATACCATTTTTGATGAGAACCTATTCCCTAGGTGCTCAAAGGCAAAGCCACACCAGCCAGTTAACCACCCACCGTGTTCTCACTCTGATAGTGACAGCGACTCTGAGTCCTCACCTGAAGAAATAGTGGAGTCAGATGCGGAATCCGCTCCTCCTACTGTCACTCCTCCAAGGAGCCCTACCCCTCTCATGCCTCTGCCTTGCACACCTTCCCCTCCACCAGTGCCGGTTACACCACCTCATTGCGCTCTGCTGTCGCCTCCCACACAACCACAACACCCACAGTGTGATCGCTGTGCCCCCCCTGTCCCGGAAATGCTTATGGAGAATGCCGTGATCCACTCTGGCAGCTTCGTAACATCAAGAAGGAAGCAGATTGGCAACACCTGATAAGTGAACAGCCTGCCGGGCCATCAGATTCACCAGTGATCCCTGGAGGAATGCCTCACTCCCTGACTCCGTCAGAAGATGATGTTGAGTGCATCACCAGGGAAGGAGGAGATGCTTTGGTTTCATACCTCTGCAGCAAGGCCACATGAGGCCCAGGAAATGCATGTCAATTATCAAGAATGGACATATCGGGACATTGAGAAACTCCCTGAACAAGAACAAACCCTCTGGCATAAAGCATGCCACGATGAGTTACAGATACTCAAGGATCGCAAGGTCTATGAAATCGTGGATTGGCCCACACATAGAAAGATTATTAAAAATCGATGGGTCTTTGATGTCAAAACAGATGGTCAAAAGACAGCCTGCCTAGTAGCAAAAGGCTTCTCCCAAGTAGAAGGGATTGATTTTGATCAAATATTCTCCCCAGTCATACGTTTTGAGATGGTACAGTGCATGCTCACCCTTTCAGCCTTGGAGAACTGGTATATTACTGGTCTCGATGTATGATCTGCCTATTTGTATGGCAAACTGGATGAAGAATTATATATGGAATTTCCTGAGGGCTTTATGCCTCCACATCTAAAAGAAAAGGTTCTCAAATTACTACGCACCTTATATGGCCTAAAACAAGCAGGATTAGCTTGGTGGCGTGAACTTGATCAATCCATGAAACAACTAGGCTTCATGTAACTAAAATCAGATGCTGGCCTTTTTATCTATTGCAAAGGCAAAGAGCTCATCCTAGCAATTATCTACATAGATGATGCCATTTTCTGTGGCCCCAACAAAACTTTTGTAGATAAGGTTGGGGCTGCTCTTATGAAGAAGTGGGGGTGTCGCGACTTAGGAGAAACACATGAATTCCTAAGAATGAGCATACGTCAAGAAGGTCAAACCATTAAAATCGATCAATGCAAATACCTCAACAAAGTAGTTGAATGTTGTGGCATGACAAACGCCAAAACCGCCAACACCCCTTTACCCCAGGGCTACTACCCAGAGAAGAATGATCAACCTGTCAACCTGGAACTTCGGACAGGATTCCAAACAGTGATCAGATCATTACTGTACCTCATGATCGGTACACGACCTAACATATCATATGTGGTAACTCAACTGGCCTGCATGTCAGCAAACCCATCAGAAAAGCACCTCAACAAAGCTCTATATATCTGCTGGTACCTCCTAGACACCCGAGACTATGCTCTCGTATACCAAGGCAAATCAGGTAAAGGCATCATCGCCTGCACCAACTCCGATTGGGGACAAGATAAGGTCACATCTCACTTGCAGACAGATTTTTACCTGAAACTCGCAGATGCTGTGTTTTTGTGGAATTCACACTTACAAAAAACCACTGCTCTGTCCTCCACTGAGGCAGAATACATGACCTCAAGTGACTGTATATGCCAGGCCATTTGGATCTCTCAAATGCTTGGGAAACTCAGGTATAAACTTGGCCCCATTCCAATTTGTGGTGACAATCAAGGGTCGCTATTTATAGCACAGAACCCCATCACTGAAAAACAACCCAAGCACATTCAGATCCAGTACAACTTTGTCCGTGATGCCATAATGCTATGGAAGCAGGTAGAGCTACTCTACATCCCAGGAACTGACAACCCAGCGGATATGTTCATGAAGAACCTTGAACAAGTTAAGTTCAAGGAGTTCCACTCCCAGCTCGGCTTGGAATTCAACTTGCCTTAATATGTGTGGACGTTTTTCCTTTTCTATAGACTCCTACTCTATACATCTATATATCTACCCTATACTAGATAGGGGGGAGTGTTGAAAGACACATATCTGGCATCACATGACTTTCCTATTATAGTAGTAGTATATAAGATTCCACTGAGTCTGAAATAAAATAATTACTCCTTGTACTCGAACCACATTGTTCTACTAAGAAACCCACCCAAAGATAAGTACCCATTGAGTAACTCCTTATACCTGGTTAGCACCAGGCATACACTATTGCAACAGTAGGTAATAGAGACTATTTCCCCAGTGCTGGCAGTCATGTTTTCATAGTGAGCCTCTAGTATGTGTGAATAATGATTGTAACAGAAGTATTGGAAACACATGGAATTTCCAGTTCTGGACCCACTCTGAGTTGCTTCTCTTTGCTTTGCTACAGCAATGCTCTCAGTGATTCATTTTTGGTTTCCCTATGGTGTCACCATTGTACTTGAATTTAAAACACTAGAGCCTGTTGGTTCAGGGAGCTACCAAGAATCAGTGATTTGACCTGGTGTTTGAACAAGGCACATACCAGCTCAAGTATCAGGAAGGCCATGGCACTTGCTTTGAACTTGGAGCATGTCTCCATGGCTGAGAACCCACAGCCGTGAACTTTGCCAGAATCAGGCCAAATTTGTGCCAGTTGCTGCATTGATTTACCAATGTTCCTACAGTTACATGGTGGCCTCCACAGCCTTACTCCTCTAGCATTGCACCCCACTCACACATCAAAGGCCTCAGCCTCAATGCAGGAGGTGTAGCTACACATGAAAGCACAGGGTTCAAACATCCATTGATCAAACCAATGTGCGCAAGGTATGCCACCGTCCCTTGTCACACCCTCTTGCTGACATGTCGTTTCACATGTGGCGTCATTGACCTGATCAAGTTGCCCAAGTTCTCGTGATGCACAAGTTGGGTATCAAAGTCCCATTTTCCCTGATGGTGTGATCGGAGGTGTACTGAAAAAGACGGAGGTACTCACAGGGGCATTTTGGAGAGCCTTGGTGTGTCTCCCATGCATGTTGCATGATCACTGCTCATCCCCCCCCCAGGCTTTAGATAAAAGAAACAGGTGTACAAGGGCAAGGTCACCGAGTTGACACCAACGGAATCTGGAAACCCACTGAGTGGCTATGGCAAGACCATCAAGAGCATGACACAACTTCGGTTGGATCCTATATACTCTTTATGAGGCTGCCCTCAAAGAAAAGATCACTGTGGGCGATGTGAATTATGTTGAGGCAAACATGGGTGATGTCAAGGTGAGCATCCATAACCTTTCCCATGCCCCAAACATGAATGACCATGCTAATCCTGGTGTTGCAGAGGTCATCCCTGGCATGGTGTTCATCAACAAGGTATGGCTAGATGAATCACACTACAGATGTTACAAGTTGATGTCAGCTGGATATACAGGTTCATGTGCTCAATGTCGAAAGTTTCACATATTTGAACTCATTGTTTGAGTCACCGATGGCTCCCACTGTCATCCCTGCCACCAACAGAGGTAATGCACTCTGACATGGAATGATGGACATCGTTTCTTCACATAGTATATATTATACTACTCTATCTCCTCGATCAGTAGGGGTTTCTCATGAGACAAAGTTGCCTCTAACACTGTCAACAGATGCCTCACCATGAAGACAGATTTAAACCTTACCACAAGCAAAAGTTCTCAGGTAGCTCTACTGAGGGCCTTGCCAGTTTCTCATGTCCTTTCAAACCCAAACGATCCCACATGCCCTACCATGTCTGCCTCGTAGACCGAATGGTCTATCCTTACCTCTAGGACCCCACGAGCCCACTATCACAAGCTCTGCCTCAACCATGCCTACGCAGTTGGCATACCACTGCCTTCTCATCGAGTCACACAAGAAGTGACCAACTTTGAAGTGACCTCTCAGAGAAAATTGAGTTTATCAAGTTATTTTGGGGGTTATTGTGGACTGCAACATGGATGGATGTAAATGTGGTCGGTCCAACCTCATTGCCCATTATTCAAATCTACGATACACACTAGAGACCATTGATCACACTGTGGCCTTGGACTGCCACACTGGTGCCATGGCCTCAGGAACCATCCTCCCTTCCAAACCTGACTATGTTTGCTTGGGTCACGAAGGTGGGTACATCAGCATCTGGAATATTGTCATGGAAAATAGAGTCCATGCCTGTGGTGAGGTGGTCAAATGAGTGTGTTGCCTAGAGGCCATAAATGATTGTCTCTGGGTTGATGAATGGAAAGGTATGATTGCTGTGTATGATGCAGATTCAACACCATGGGTCATCACCACATCACCAACTGCTGGAACTCTCATTGCCAGTCTCACAGATTTTTTGGAATCCCTAAGTGCTTGAGCAGAAAGGAAAACTCAGGCTCATCATGGTAAGCATGGGACATAACATGCAGATCATTGATCAGATCAGTGAGCTAGCCAATTGTGGCTAGTCCTGTGTTTGTTGATAATGCCAAATGCTGATAATTTGGGTAGAACATGTATTCAGCATGTTCTGGGATGGTGAAACCTCAAAGTCCTCATCATCTTGTGGTATCAATGCTGTAAAGCCCAAGTCCCTCGTCAGCAACTCTGAAAACATTTACTTCCTTTATGATGTCCTTACCTCTGCAGACAGCCCAGACATCATCTCCTTTAGCTTCCAGGAGGTGATTGATCTTGAATCATGTAGGATGGCAGCCAAGACCATGCTGTTAGGAGGCAAGAAAAAGGGTAAGGAAGGAAAAAATGATGAGGAGCTACAAAAGGTGATATGATTGTTTAATTCTGGTGGTCAAGCTGGCAATATCTGCTGAATCACTGTGCATGGTGATTTGTACAGAGAGCCTGGTATGTTATTTATGTGCATGCCTGTGAACATGGTAAAGGAATCTGTGAAGGATATTGTGATTACCATCAAGCATGGAATGGGTAGGCATTATGGGAACATGGTGGGTTTTAGTTCATCTTGTGAGTAGCCATTATGATTCAGACTTGCCTCCTTTACAGGGTGGCATTGTTGCTCAATTCATGATAGATGATTTGAGTCCATTGTTTATCAACATCATATTTGTCAGTGTTCCTGGTTATATTTCTTTGGTAAATACTTAAACTTTGTTCATCTTGTCCAAAGACCAGAATAGCACTAACCATTGGCACCCAGTATAGTATTTGGAATTCACCTTAGGAATCACATGATACTCTGTTTGTAGTGTTGAGTGTAGTGTTTTATAGACTTGAAGGTGGTAGTAAGTTTGATGCTCATGCTTGGCTTTAATGCCATCTTGCTCCTTCACTCCAGACAACATCAGTCTATGTGCTATATGGCTTGCAGAGGTGATGTAGTGCATTTCAGATGTTTGCTATTGCAACAGAAATTGTGATGATGATGACAAATGATCCCCACAATGATATACAACTTGAGCTCTATCATGATTCAGATAAATTTGACAACCTTGATCTACATCATTGATATGTTTATGGCACTGGCTATTCTGGCTGGTGAATCCCAGACTAAAACCCTTTGGGCAAGGTTGTTGATTGCCTGTGGAACTATCCACAATGGATTATTTGTGTTTGTGGATCTGGCTAGTGTGTGGATGTATCCTGATTTGCTTTCTCAAAGGAGAAACTGAATCTGCTTGTGTTAACATTCATTTGGACACTACATGATAGTCTGATAACTAGGTGGGTACTTGGTAATGTATCAAGGATGTGCCAACACTATTTATGAACATTCTGTCATCAACACTAGGGCCTGCATTCCCTCTCCTGTTCCTATGAAACTCATTGCAGTAAAATGGTATTTTATTGAAGTCAAGAGCTCAGACATTCACTATATTCTGTGTATTCTATTTAAAATTTCATCCCTGGAAATCTGATTGGATCATGGGATATCATCAGTTTCCACTTTAAGTTACTATACTCAATGGGTATCAAGATCTCACTCTCAATTGCTCTATCCTCAATTTTTACACTGACCATCTTAACATTCTGGTAAGAGTTCATAGTAAAGATATAATAAGTATGTTGTTATAGAAATACACTCCATTAACATTGTATCTATCATAGACACAGACTGTAGCACAACTGTAGGACCACTTTCACTCACTCACACTCACATTTAAGGAGTATATATACACACATATGACAAACAATTTCTACCAATCAACTTCAATAATCTGACATTTTGCAGCTGTAGTAGCAGCTTTAGTAATGACATTTGCTCTTGACCACTGCCCTTATCAGGATATTTATGTATGTGCATGTCTTTTCCAAGAGAGTGGCTTGCTTGCACATAGATAATTCATTGTAGTTCCATGCAGGTTATGTCTTGCATCCCAAATCCAGTGAGCTTGATCTTCTAGCTCAACAATAAGCTTCCAACTAGCATAGACAAAGTTTGACTCATCCTGTTTGAGCTATGAAAAACATCAATAAATATAGATTAGATATAAATACAAGAGGGTATACCTGAGATGGTTGATAAGAAACCCAACCCATGGTTACTGAATCATCATTGTCCAAATGCATAGCAGCAGTGTATGCATAAGATGCAAATGCCTGTGTATTAGGTCTTCCAAACTGATTGAGCAGCTTCCAAGTCTCAACTGTATTCTAGATGAAATTAGAAAGTTAAAAAATGAAACTCTAAAGATGAATTAGTAACACACCATTTGATCACTAGCAAAATGAGGAAGAAAACCTGATAGAAATGCAAAATTTTGCAGCTGAATTACTAAGAACTGATATTAGTTTTATTTTTGATGTTAGGTTAGGTTTTTGTTTCAGGACATGCATTGGATTTGGCTATCTCTACCTTGGGATAAAGGTTATGAAGATAACCATTGTCTGTATGAGTGCCTGTGGGAGCCTTGACCATAGATCCTAGTGTTTTCATTGACCTATTTAAGGGATCATGCTCACTGTTTTGAAAATTCATGTATTTAAATGGCTGCTATAACCTTAAAACTCACACCAATGCTTGGACCAAAAACTTGGTCTCATCCTTAAGCAAGATGTTGATCTCATTCTGTTCATGTTCAGTGGAAAGGTGTGTGACATCTTTGGCACCATAAAGAATAGCACCAAACTATATAATAAAGTAGTTTATTAAATATATAACACAACAGAGATGAACTCACAATTTTGTCAGGTGTGGGTTGACTATCATTCATGTCTTGTTTGTCCCAGAGAATGATGAATACTGGAATGGAGGATGCAGGTGCACATATTCTTGTCCATGTATCATCTGCAAGTATAAGCTTATCCTAAGAGAATGCCTGACACTTGATCCGATTCTCTATGATATCTGGTGCCTCAATCACAAATTTGTTTCTTAAGGCAGTATCAGTGGATGGTCCATTTCTACAGAATTGAGAATATAAGGTTAAGAAAATTATCAAAGACTCACCTTTTTAAGCCCACCCAATAAGCTTTCTTGTAAGCATTGGCTCCTAAATTGGCATATTTTTGAAGTTGCTGATGTTGGTCTTTGCAGATCTTAACTGCTTGTTTGACTTTGTCTGGAATGACCCCAAGACCATCTCTTTTTGCATTATACTTGTCTGACCTACTGCCATTGACAATGCTTATGAATCTCTCTCTAATATGTTCTTTGATGATGCATGTAAGAGGAGTATTTTGGTGAGTATTAAGCTAGTCAATCATTTAATTATATCAGGTGCACCAATAAGATATATAAGTACCTTTGTGTGCAATGAGGTTATACCACCCAACTATAAAAATTAAGTATTGAATAAAATAAAATGAAATACTTTACTTACTAAGGACACTGCTTTGTCTTGTGAAGTGAGTAGCCCATTGCAGGCAACATCATACTCTCTCTGGAGTACAGGCTGAAAGAGTTCTTTGTGAAATGAATATCCAGTTAACAATCCTAGCATATGCATTTCATCACTATCTTATGGCCATTCCGTCATAATCTTGCCAAATATGTGATCAATAGCCTTTTGTTCCTTTGTAGTCAGTAAACCAGAAGAAAGGGACTTCTTGAAAATGAAAGCAGACAACTTGGATTGTTGGTCTTCTTCCAACATTGCCATGTACTGGTCCCTAGTCAGTTTGTATTGGCTACCTCTAAAGTTGTTCCCTTGATGTAACAAATTCCCTAGACAGGAGCTATGTAACATTAATTGCAGTCATAATATGTTGAAAAAGAATACATACTTATTACTTTCACCATCCATTGGCTCATCCTCAATCCCTAACTTCTGCCATTAGGAAGTAATAGGTGGTGAATGGATGAGGCAGAAGTGGTGAGGACAGATGAGGAATGGGAATGGCAGTGAGGAGCAAGGAACACAGATAGTGGTGGAGACAATCACTGGCAATGGACAGGGAGTCACAAGGACAGTTGGTCACAAGGACAGTGGCAAGGATATCAGCAAGAGGAATAGTCAGAGGACAGGGCAGTAGTAGTGAGGATGTTTGTGAGGAACAGGGATGGCAGTGAGGATCATGGCAAGGATATTGGCAAGGGGATTTATCATGAGGACAGTGGCAGCAGTAGCAAGGATGGTGTTAAAGAATGGGGATGGCAGTAAGGCAAGGACATCAGTGAGGGGAATTGTCAGGACAGTGGCAGCAGTGGCAACAACAGTTGCAAGGAACCAGCGAGGATAGTGGCAAGGACAGCAGCAGCAATGGCAAGAAACAGGGGTGGCAGTAAGGCATGGATGTTGGTGAAGGGGATTGTCACAAGGACAGTGGCAGCAATGGCAAGGAACAGGATAACAGTGAGGACAATGGTATGTGTCCAGCAACTGCGAACATAAGTTGGACACATTGTGACTGTGATGATGTTGGAAGGCATTGGGTTCAAAAATCCAGCTCTGGTCACAGGCTCATTCTTTCTGTAGTGGAGTAAAATACATTGAGTAGCCAAACCATTGTGCCACTACATGTAAGAAATATAGGCAGATTGTTCCCCAATGCATCATCCCATTTCCACAATTCTCCATAGAAACCCAAATCTCCTAGAAAAAAATATAATACACTAAGACAGTCTGGTATGCCATACTCGCACCTTATCCTAGACCTGATGCTCCAGAGAAAACCATATTCAATGTGGCAACATATTCTTTGGTTCCTAAACAGCAAATTGAAGCTGCATGCTGTGCACTGACATCAGGCCACATCAGCCAAAACTAGCTGTGGCCTTGACCGACCGTACCCTGGTTCATGTTAGGAAGAAAGTGTGGATGGTGACAAGATTGGGCTCCGTTGGGTGATAACCTTGCATGCAGAAACCACTATGGCAGGGGAGGTCACCATTGGCATTGTCAATCATGGCTTTTCTGTCCACAAGTCAGTCAGCTTATGCTTGAATGAGTAAAGTACTTCCCAGAGTGGTACAGCTCTTCCAACTTTACATCAATCAAGGACATCCCATCCTTCACAACCCCTGGTATGGGATTCCCATGGAGCAGGAGTATGAACACCCCACTGGGTAAAAGTATATGCAATGCTGCGTTGAGGTGTTCAATTCCCAGGGCACCCTCAGTTTCATCCCTCTCCCCCTTCAATATCGCGACCACTGGACACAGCTGTGCTACACCATCATGCACACATGTAATGAGTGGGATGCCTGGGTGGCAGCCCTTGCGTCTCCCCCAAGAATTTGTGGGTTAGACCAGAATCTTGTCCAGCACATCATGAATGAGAACAGTGCCCGTCTACTATACTACCTCACCATCCGGCGTCAGGTTGTTGATGAACTGCTCTTTCATATGATGGCTGCCAGCGGTGCCAACCACCTCAACATTTTCGATGAGTTCTTGATTTGGGACAATAGGGGTTGGCTCTGGAGGGACTACAAAGAGCTGTCAAAGACTGATTGTGCCTGGTTGGAGGCTGACCCTGCCCACCCAAAGAATGCCCGTCATTTTGGTAAGAGCCCCTGCCAGGTACCGCACCACACTGAGACTAGACACAGTCATTTTCAGACTGGGGCCAGCAGGAGAGCATCACCCCCAAACTCCTTCCTCCAGATGATGACCACAGCTGGGTTTGCAGAAAAATAACCCACTATGATTTCCAGGAGTCCTCAAACAGTAGGCTGAAGCACATCCTCACATTTTTCCGCAACAAGAACCTCCAGAAGCAGCTTGGTGAGCATGCCTTCTGGTCTGATGCCAGTCCTCAAGAGGGCCATGTGCCAGAGGTTCTGTTTCTCACTGAAGAGCAGGACCTGTCCTTCAACCATCTGCCAAAGTGAGAATTAGAATCATTTTGTCCTTGATGCTTTCTCTAATGTATGTTCCCCAGGTATGCTCCCTGGTAAGCTGGATCTCTTTTCTGAGCCTCTCTCCTCACCTTGCACCCGCACCCAGTCCTTTGGGCGCCGCTAGCCCTCCCCTCAACTGCCCTGAAGCCAGGGCCATTGTACAAGTGTTCACGGACCGTACCCATGTAGAGGAAATCCCACCTATGGTTCTTGCCCTTAAGCAGCTTTTTGGAGACCATTTTGACTGGGAGCTCTGGTCAAAGGTTCTTGACTTGCTTGTGTTCAGCAGCAGGGAGGATGGTAAGGTGACAGCTGATGAGGTGTGGTGTTTCATCATAGCAGCTCAGCAGGCTGCCAGCCAACTGCAGTCCTCATGAATCATACCTGCAACTCAGTCAGATCTGGACACTTGAGGCGCAGGCAGTGTGTCTGGTCGAGATGATGGAAGTGGGGAGGATGGAATTCCTACTCTCACAGCTCAGTTGGGTCTGGAAGCTACGCGGGTCGACCACAAGGCTAGGATGCAAGCCTTCCTATCTCAAGACCAACAAATGTTGTGACTGTCCATTTTTCTTACCCAGCTGTATCCTAGCGTGCTTATGTACCATATTCTCTGCACTGGACCGGTCTGTGATGAACGTTTGAGAAAAAAAGAAAAGAAAAGAAAAACACCTCCAGTGCTGGCTGCCTGGTTACTGCAAGCCTGCCATGGCCAACGGCAGGATCACTGAGATGAGCAGGCGTGAGAGAACTGGACTGAGCTCTGTTGGCCTTGCATAGATGCACCAGGGAATGCACCACTGTCTGTCAGTGAGGTTTGCAGTCACCTGGCCTTGCTATGCGAAGCTGACATCTCCTTAGTCCTTGGCCCTCACTTCACAGTCCATCCAGGAGAACGGGGTGTACAGCATCGTATATACAGCACCATAGATTATGTATATGGCACATCCATATGCTAGAGATGGCAGGCAGGCTTAATTTATATGGTGGAATTGGCTTGGCTAGAGCACCCACCACTCATGTGAGAACTAGCCCCAGGTGCTTTCATGGTGTTTTTTGGTGCTTGGACTTTGTCTTTTGCTTTGAATAACCTTACCACCCCACCCCCCCTTTTTTCACTTCCCCCAATGTTGTTTGTCCTCAAATTTGATGGCAAGGTATGCGCCCACCACAACAGTGCACACCAAGCCCCCCATATCCCGCCCTCTGTTACTGCTGCCGCCCAGGCCACACCCACAGTTATTACCCAAACCAGCCAAGGTACAGTGTTTGCTCCTGCTTCCTGCTTCCTGCTTTAGCCATGCCCAACCCTGCAGACGAACCGAATGTTGAGAATCAGTGACTAAAGGTCTAGCCTTTCTCTTACCTTCTTTTCAACAGTCTAGACTCTTATCTCTGATATGACATGTCAATGATTACTCATACTTAGTAAGGCTGGCCAATAGCTTATCTATTGTGTCTTGACATATTCTTCCATGACATTCCATAGTGTTCTATGGTACGACTTTCTATTTACCATACATAGTATAGGAGTACACAAGTACAAACATATCTTACATGTATATAAACCAGGCCTTACAGCCTGGTAAGAATAACTGAACATCTCTGTTCTCTCCTCTGATCTCTGTGTTGAGTCTCACTCCACTACATCTACCCAATCCACCTCAAATCCATTCCTCCTCTCCTATACAGAAAAGTCTTGTAAGTTTTCCACACAAGTCTGTGCTGGTGCTATAGAAACCCTGGGATTCTTTTCCATTATTCTTTATCCCATTTTCTACACTGAATAACATCACCATTAAGAAGGACTACTGTAACTTCTGTGGGGATCTAATCGACAAAGCCAGCATCTGTGTTGAGTGTGGCACCAGTGTTTGCCACCAGTATAAGAGGGGCAGCTCTGGCTGCATTGCATTCAAGTTACTTAAGTCTGGAACAGAATTCCGGTGCATTCTCTGCCACCACAGAAGTGGGGGTGATGTCCAGCGGGGAAACGGGCCCCTTCCGGTATGCCTCACCTGCCTCCCCTCTTGGGCTTCGCACCTTAGCTACCCTGCCCTGCAGTACAAATTCACGGGCTACAGCAGCAGGAGAAGGGCCAAGCTGATGTGGCCCATGATCCTGCTGACCATTGATGACTTGCACACAAGCTCCTTCCTGCCTGCTGTGCTCTCTCTGGACCTTCAACACCAGTACTACATGCAACTCGAGAACATAAGTGGCTGACCACCCGCTGGCCTCAGCTTTTCCGACATTATATAGACGCTGGAAAACCCTTGCCTGTGGAAACACCCACAGCAAATGCCCTTCGCTTCAACACGTGATGCATCCATAGTGGCTGGCCCCCCAACACGTTCACCATGCTGCAGCTTCCATCCAAGCCACAATCTGGCCTTCTGCTCACACCAGACAGCCCACTGACGATGCTGAAGACCACCCAGCACTTTTTCGGGGCGCACTTCTTGGACTCTCTGTTGCAAGCCTCCTGGGCATGCGTAGAGCAAGGTGGCCTCCCTGCTGACAAGGAGTGGTATGATGACTCAAAATGGGTGCGTGGTGGCTGGAGGGGTCTTTTTCTGGTCACAGGGGGCACTGCAGTGAGGTTTGTCAAGGTGCTAGAGGGCCTAAAGTCGATGGTGGAAAGGTGAGCAGCCACTCCCTCCCCACCTTCTCTCTCTCTCTTGTTTTTTGGT
The DNA here is from genome assembly GCA_038088815.1 of Boletus nobilissimus. NCBI lineage: Eukaryota > Fungi > Basidiomycota > Agaricomycetes > Boletales > Boletaceae > Boletus > Boletus nobilissimus. Next base: position 41,900 of record JBBPJO010000015.1, on the reverse strand, counting down.
ACTCAGGGCTGCGCTTCAGCTCAACATTTGATTTCATGATAAGCTTTGGCGCTGCCTTGCCCAACCCACAGCTCTACTGCAGGGTGATCAGCCGCATCATTGAGAACATTGGCGTTGACAAGACGCAGGAAATCTGGAACACTGTCCTATCCGCTGTGGGACACGATGCCAGCCTCCTATGGTCCACCAACGTCGTTTTCATTTACAAAGACCACAGTGATGCCCTTGTCTCCTGCTGCTGGATCACTCTCCATGCTCCTGCTGTCAGGCCCTGGGGCATCAAGTTCACTCAGTGCGGCACTCCCAACTGCCAACATTCTAGACACAACCTGGTGCTCCAACATGACCTGTACTGCATTTCGCTAACCTGCAGGAGGTGCACATGGAGGTCCCCTTGGGTAACTGAGCACAATGTCTCACCATATGTCCACTGTTTAAATAGCAAACTCCTGGATGTATATTGGTGTGAATACCCTACGCCAGAAGAGTTGAGGCACATCTTCATCTCGCCCACGCCTGTACAGCAGGGTGGGGACCAGCCAATGGATGTAGACCTGCATCAGCAAACTAACCCTCCTTTGGCCAGTGTTGGCCAATGTTGGCCAGCAGTTTCACCTGGCCAGCCACTCCAATAAGGTACCTAGTTGTCAGGCCTTCTCTAGAGTAGCCCAGGATGTACCAGTACTCACCCAGTCTGGAAAAGGCTAATCAACTTGCCCTATTACAGATTCACACAGGCTCAGGCCTTCTCTAGAGTAGCCCAGGATGTACCAGTACTCACCTAGTCTGGAAAAGGCTAATCAACTTGCCCTATCACAGATTCACACAGGCTGTCACATCTTGGAAAGGTTGTTATTCCAAATTGGGAGGAGGGGTATATAGTATTCGAAGTGAGATAGAAAACAATGATATACCATGAACAGGACCTAATCGAGATCTACATCAAACCCGGTGGTTGTGCCCATCCCACTGCCATTTCTGAGACGACAATTTTGTTAGTCCATCTTCATGTGCAGATGTATACTTACCCTCCAATCTTGGCCTAGTGAACATGAAGGGCCTTTGTCTTGGCACGGTGGATGGGAGTCGTATCACATTTAGCCATGAGGCCAATAATATTGACATAGATGTCAGTGTAGACGTCTCGTTTGAATATGACTTCCTTGCCCTCAGCAGCGACTTTGTTGAGAGCAAGCTTGATCTGAGTGAATGTCAGTGCATGAGAACATACAAGCGAGTGGATGACTGAATACCGCAGTGGCAGCAAGTGCGACAGCAGCACATGGAACTTCACTTGCAAAAACCTCGGGGAAAAGAATACTGACAGTGTTGGGACCAGGGTAGAAAAAGTCGACAACAAGGCCAGCAAGCACAGGATGTGCAAGATTGTTGGTGTGTTTCTGGAAAGAATGTTAGTTCAGTAAAATCTAGAGGTACGACTCACTTCTTCGTCCCGGCCATCTTTCAAAAATGCACCATGTTCGAGTAGCGCTTTGGCAGTGTCAGTGTTGACAGAACGACAATTTTGAGAATCCCATTGATACCGCTCACAAACAAAGTTTCGTGCCTTCTTTTTGAGAGATGACCGCCAATTTCCTATATCTTCTCACAACTGACTCGAAATCAGTAGAAGGAAGCGGGGAAGGGTTCATGTTGATATGTACAAGCTTGGTGATTCCACTTGCATACTGAGGCCACCATCCTGAATGAGTAATGATCAATCTCCCATCACACAGAGTAAAAATAGTACTCGCCATCGGGTATGACTAACCCACAGCTGCGACACTCAACTATGGCCTCATTCATGTACTCCTTGGTCTTGGTATTGAACTGCGGGCACAGCGGGAAAGAATTGATGGATGCGAGGTTGCAGTGAGAGAACTGTTTGGCGCACTCGATGATATCACGGAAGGTGGGGGAGTAAAAATTAAGCTGAGATGGGTTGGCGTTATCTGGGTGTACACCAGGCGCAACAGACCCAATGACTGCCTGTGGAAGAGGCCTGGCAGAAGAATGGGCATCAGTCAGCGACACCGCAGCTCGGGGGCCTTGTGAAATGGCTGCCTCTATTTCATCCACATGCTCTACTGTAGAGGTACTGCGGCTGATGCTGTGAGAACGTTGCAACACCTGTTGCCTTCAGACTGCCAAGAGCTCCTCGTTATCAGGGAGGCGCAGCAGGCAGTTGCGTTGGTGGTGCTGAGCAATGACGTTGTCCACATCATCTGCTAGCCTCATTAGTCAGACGTATCACATCAATAATTACTTACCTTGAGGGGCTGCAGGGTGGGAAAGTTGCTGGGAGTTTGGTGCGATACCGTCAGTCATAGATTCTGCACCCCTGCTGTGGTTAGTTGAAATGGTACCTGGCAGACATGTTGTCAGGGGGTATGTTGTCAGGGGGTGAAGCCTAACTCTCGTCCCGGACGTACTCGGGTTTGTGTTTTCGTTGTACTGCGTGGGGGCACCTGGGTTAACTACAAAGAATGAGCAAATGGTCATAGACAAGTTGGGAGAGCTTACAATGTAGGTTGTTGCGGATGACCGACTCTGCGATGCGTTCATCCTCATCCAGGGACATCTCATCAATCGCATTGGTACTGTCATTGAAATTCCTCTTGCCACCAACATCTGCATGTGAAATCAAGATAGTGTGTGCACAAGGTAGAAACGAAGGAAGTTGAAGAAACGAACTTGTCTGACGCAACCCAACCAGTCGTGGAGGAGGAGAATCAGACCTGAGATCGTCGGGTCCTTGCTCGAGAGACACCAATGCATCCAAGGGCCGAGTTGCAGTTGTAGCAAGCATACAAAGTTGTGACATTCTGGGCTGGGAGGCATCTGTATCCTTGGCTATCCCATACTCATCACTTGTCCCACATTCGGATGGAGCTCATGAGCTTGCTGGAGTGAACTCAGAACCACCACACGCGACGACACCTGTGAAAAATAAGGAAGAGCTACGAGAGAAAGCCTGAGAAGAGTAGCATGACGCTGCTGATGAACTGTCATGAATTAGTATGTGTGACTCAGCACAGTAGACAATGAACACTTACGAGGTCCATCTGCTAGCAACTCTTGCCTCATGTCTGATATCGCCACCAGTAGTCTGGGAGGGTGGCTTAAAGCCATACTGACTGGATTGCGACAATGTGAAGGTTGGTCTCACTTGGGTGAATGGGGCAGAAGATTCTGCCCATGGCGGAATCTGACTCTCTTCGTTGTATGCTGCATCGGTGGGATGAGCAGGAGCCATTGCATTGACCTCTTGTCCTTCCGTCACCTTATCAAGACTTTGAGTGGATTGGCATGACAGTCTTGCAGATTGGATTTGCTCGATGTGTCACAGGTGCTGAAGTGATCCCCCAGAGTCCCTTCCGGCATGTGATGAACGTCTCAATTGGGGTTGCGAGTCACTGGGCCTGGCATCTACAACAAGGAGAGCGTGTCACTAAAAAAGTAAAAGTAAAAAGATATATGAAGACTCACCTGGAAGTGGGTCATCATCGAAAAGTTCCTCGGGTCGAGGTCATTTGGTCTTGCGAATGACTTCAATGGCAGCCTGGGAGTTAGGTATCTCCTTGGAAACTTTCCTTTTGGGTGGCATGAGGATGGGTGGCGACGACACATTTTCCAGGTTGCGACATACCAGTAAATATAGAGGGAGGCATGTGCTTGCAATGAGGTCCAGCAGATAGCCATTACTTGTCATCAAACTCTGGTTAGGTACTTATTTGTAACATCGCGTACATTCCCAAGGACTTTTCTGGGGAGGCAGAGGACGCCAACAGATGGCTCCTCACCATGGACGCCTACTTCACTATCAACAACAAGGTGTTCACGGATAAGACCAAATTCCTTACCTTCCTTAACAAGATTAGTAAGGGCCATGGCAAGACCTTCGCTGAAGGATGGCTGATGAAATTGGGAAACGCCCATATCCCAAACGAACTCAAGACCTTCGATTGTATTAAACAGGCTTTCGAGACCGCCTTCTCCCCCTATGATGTAGCTGCCAAGGCTAGGATCGACCTCTCCAAACTCCACCAGACTGCCAGAAAGGACGCAGATGGAAACTTGTTATGACTCACCACGACTCACTTGCTGTGCATCAAGTCATACTTTAGCTACTGCAGATGCTGCGCATCCTTTCCTTATTTAGAAGGGGCCTACCGTATATAAGGGCGCTCTCTCGCCCTCCTGTAAACTTCCCTAAGCTAGTTCTACGCAATACCAGTGTAGTTTCTAGTGACCACCAAGTCTAGCGAGATTCCTAGATAGGAGGCCCATACTCTAAACGTCTTCAACCGAAAATGCCAGATGAACAAATTGAGGCGACGAAGAGCTCTGTGGTGGAAGCGTAACGTCGACCCCATACTAACAGCACAGACCAGAGAGGTTCATCTGAAGGTACCTGACGTGGAACCGACCACGCAGCAGGAAGAGATACCGGCGCTCTTAGATGTATAGGAGGATGACGAAGAGCCGACCAGACCTTCCATTAGAAAAACTATGATTTCGACTTCTCTCGCCCAAGACGCGAAGAAGACCAAGACGGAACTCCCGCGGGACTTCCAAGACTTTGAGGACGTCTTCTAGAAAAAGGACGACGGTCCCCTTCTGCCCTACTGGTCATTTGGTCACGGCATAGATCTAGACGACTCTTTCCTACCCAAGGTTGCAAAGGCCTACCCGCTCAACCCTAAAGAGCGAGAGGCATGTAAAGAATTTATCGATGAACACATGAAGGCCGGATGTATTCGCCCCTCCAACTCTCCCATGGCCTCTCCATTCTTCTTCGTATCCAAAAAGGACGGTAATCTTCACCCGTGCCAAGATTATAGATATCTCAATGAGCACACCATCAAAACCTACCCTCTCCCACTCACCGGCGATTTGATGGACCAGCTCAAGGGATCCCGTTACTTCATGAAGATGGACATTCGTTGGGGGTACAATAACGTCCAGATCAAGACTAAAGACGCCTGGAAGGCGGCGTTCATCACACCCTTCGGCCTCTTCAAGCCTCTCATCATGTTCTTCAGCCTTTGCAACAGTCCTGCGACTTTTCAGTCGTTCATGGACTACGTGTTCAAGGATATGGTAGCAGAAGGATGTTGATCATCTATATGGATGATATGTTGATCCATTCCAGGGATCTTACCGAACATCACCAATGAACGAGGCGAGTTCTGGAACAGTTGCGCGACAACCGTCTCGGTCTCAAATTGGAAAAATGTACATTCGACGCATCCTCAGTAGAATTCCTAGGGATGGTCATTCAAGAGGGTATCATCGCGATGGACCCTACCAAGTTATCGGTGATCCCTACCTGGGAACCACCTACTACGGTTCGCGCAGTCTGCTCCTTCATAGGGTTCTGCAACTTTTACCGCAAGTTTATTCCGAACTTCTCAGAAATTGCCAGGCCGATCTTGGATTTGACGAAGAAAGGGCAGCCGTGGTCCTGGACGCACAAGCAACAACAGGCCTTCGACCTCCTCCGTCGGGCCTTCACCTCAAAACCTGTACTCACAATGCCGGATACCTCTAAACCATTCTACGTCATGACGGACGCCTCATTAACGGCTACCGGAGGCGTACTAATGCAGAAGGACGCCAATGGCGACTTACATTCTTGCTGCTATATCTCTCGGACGTTCTCACCGGCGGAACGAAACTATGACATCTACGACCGAGAACTTCTAGCGGTCATACGCGCACTCGCGGAGTGGCGCCACTATCTCACCGGAACCGACCAGCCCGTAACTATTCTCACAGATCACAAGAATCTGTGTTACTTTAAAGACCCACGGAAGCTTTCTAGGCGGCAAGCTAGATGGCTATTGACATTACAGGACTACAACCTCCTGTTCCAACACGTACTGGGGAATAACATGCCCCCCGCAGATGCTCTCTCTCAGAAGGACGCCCTGGATACTTCGGACGATAATGCCGAAGTTACCCTACTCCCTGGAGAACTATTTTTGAAACGAATCGACACAGACCTCCAACACGCCATCGAGCAATCATGCTCCACCAATGGCTTTGTCATCGACCAGCTCCGTAAACTGCACAAGGGTACCTCGGGAATCCCTCGCTCTACTATCCACAACTGGCGCTTTGACGAAGGCCTACTCTACTTCAAGGATCGGGCCTATGTGCCCAAGGCCCACCAAAACAACCTGCTCCATTCCATCCATGACTTGCCTGCGGGGGGCCATGGCAGTTATTACCGGACCGTTAATCAGGTACAGCGTGACTATTGGTGGCCCGGCCTGACCGCTTTCGTCCGCCGCTTCATCCAAGGCTGTGCAGTTTGCCAGGCCAACAAAGTCAACACACACCCCACCGTCCCGCCTCTCACCCCTCTTCCGGTCACTTCCTCTCATCCTTTCCAGTGTCTGTCAGTCGATCTCATCACGGACTTGCCGCCGTCTAAAGGTTTTGATTTGGTTATGGTCATGGTCAACCATGGCCTTACAAAGGGGGTAATTTTCACCTCTACTCACAAGAGTGCGGACGCCGAGGGCGTCGCACAGCTATTTTTCGAAAAGGTCTTTCCCCGCTTTGGACTCCACGACAAGGTTATCTCAGTCCACGGTCTGCAATTCGCCTCGGCCTTCGCTCTAGAACTAGCGAGGCTCCTGGATTACGATCTGCTCCTCTCTTCCACTTACCATCCACAGACCGACGGAGAGACAGAACAGGTCAACCAGGAATTGGAAACCTATCTTCGGATCTTTTGCCAAGGAGATGCCACCCGATGGTCGGACCTATTGCCAATGGCGGAGTATTGCCACAACTCCTCCGTCCATTCCGTAACGGGGAATACTCCTTTTAGTTTGATGATGGGATATGAGCCGAGAGCTTATCCATCTCTAGGAACGAAAACCTTCCTCCCCGCCTTAGAAAAACGCCTTGGAGACCTCGATGAGGCTTGCAAGGAAGCCACCGCCGCCCACGAAAAAGCCCAGCGCTACATGCGCGAACGCATAACCTCGAAATTCAAACCTTGGAAAGTAGGAGATAAGGTATGGCTCGAGGGCCGTAACCTAAAACTCTGCTACCCCTCTCGAAAACTTGCCCCTCGACGCGAGGGACCATTTGAAATCTCACAGGTCATATCACCTGTTTCATATAAACTCTGCTTGCCCAAGACATGGAGGATCCATAACGCCTTCCACGCATCGCTTTTAACCCCCTATCGGGAAACCGCCAAACACGGACCCAACTTCGTTCCACTTCCGCCAGACATAATAGACGGAGAAGAGGAATTTGAAATCGAACAGATCTTAGCCCATCGGGGCTCCGCCCGCCGACGCCACTACCTTGTTTTGTGGAAAGGCTACCCGTCTTCCGAAAACACCTGGGAACCTGAATCCAATTTAGGACATGCTGTGGACCTCCTGGAAGAATATAAGGCCAGGGATCCCATCGCCTTTCCCCCATAACCCAAGTCCTCTCTTACCTCTCGAGTCGAGCCATCGCTCCTCTAACTTCGTCGTCGCCACCACCCACTTATGTCTACTTCGCTGAATGGAACCTCCTCCGTATTCCCAGTCCGCCTCCACCGTCTCCCAGACCGAACCCGCCGAATCCTTTACGCTTCTCTCCTCGAGAATCCTGCCGTGGCCCAGCGTATCTCCACTTGCTCCCTTTATAGGGATAACTCCGTACTCCAATCTCTGGGCCTCATGTTTCATACATACACCACCGGACGGACACTCCACGCCCAACTCTTCCCCGATGGGATCCCCCCATCTACGCTGCCGCAATGGAACAGGCCATCCACTCCTCCAGAGACGCTGTCTTGGATGCTCTCCATGACCACGGATTCGCCGATGTCATCATGGCAATCCCCTCCAACCTGTACATGCACGTTCTGCGTCCCCTCGTCAACACCCTATCTGTCAACCTTCGAGGTTACTACATGGATGACCACCCGGGCAATGCCTGGGATGGGGATACTTGGGCCCGCAACCTTCGAAACCCCATCTGGGATGACGACTCCACCATCACCCCAAACGCCTTGTCCTCAGACTCCTCCTCCTCGACCAATGACTCCCACATTACAGCACCCCTCCCTGTCCCTCCTCCGCCAACTCCTGCAGCTGGACCATCTCGCAGATCAAGAAGTATTGATGCTGCTGGAGGAACTAGCCGCCCTCCTGTTTCCAGACCACTCTCCTCTCTCTCCCACGACGACCCAGAGGTCCTCGCTTTCCTCACCACCGTTCCCCTCCTCGGATGAGGGACACCCACTCCCGAACCTGCTAACGTACTCCCCGCTTGAGAACATCTCACCACTCCGACTCCCACCCGTCGTCCTCGTCAACTCAATTGACGTGGCAAGGGAATTTCATTCGGGCTCCCCAGCTCAGCAGCCCGAGCTGTGGGGCAACATTCTCAGGGAAATAGAGGAAAGTCGAGACAGACAACTCCGTTCCCCACCTCCGGTTGTTTTAACAAGGACTTCGCGGCTTCACCCTTGCTGGCGCCGGGATCAGAATCTCGTCCCATCGACATAGACTCGCTCCCCTCTCTCCCTCCTACTCCCTCTCATCCCGCTCGCCCTGTCCTCGGACGCTGTTTTACCTGCAACCAATGAGGACACCTCTGCGCAGACTGCCCTCATTACGAGTGCCCATTCTGCCGCGTCACCACCCCCGGCCACATCCAGGCCTACTGTCCCCACTGCCGTTGCTCCTCTTGTGGAGAGCTTGGTCACTCCGACGATATCTGTCCCCTCCGGCGCAACCCCCTTGACGACTATGACCCTACTGACTACGAGGTCAACGAAGGAGAGGAAGTGGATTAATGGTCTCGCAGGTGCTTCGACGATAGGAAGGGGGTAATGTTACAGTCTACGAGGGGGTACACTTTTTCACTACACTTTTTCGTTCACTCACCTTCTAGTCTCGTTCTGGTCACCGCACGCGGTTGTATTCGTAATGGAGTCATCCTCCATTATACCAGATATGTTCCCGATCTCTTTCTTCTTCTGTCTCACACGGCGCCCCGCCTATATCCCTATTTAGACTTCCTTCCATTTCCACCGCAGTCGCCTTATTCAGACATCACCGCCTGCGGCATAGCCTTTCCATTTATAGCTTGTCATGACTCTTCATGACTCGTTCTGACTCTTAGTGACTCTTATGCTGCGCACCGAGTCATACTTTAGTTGCTGCGGATGCTGCGCATCCTTTCCTTATTTAGAAGGGGCCTACCGTATATAAGGGCACTCTCTCGCCCTCTTGTAATTTCCCTAAGCTAGTTCTACGCAATATCAGTGTAGTTTCTAGTGACCACCAAGTCTAGCGAGATTCCTAGATAGGTGAGACCAGCTTAGGCTTCGCATCGTCTCGAAGCTCGGCATCGCTCCTCGAGGATTCCTCTACTCGTCACTCGCTCTCTCTTCTCTATGCGCAACTTTGTCTTTGTATCGCAGGACACTACGTCACTACTACGCTGTGCATTACACACTGCTTTTAAGCAAACCTTCTAACAAAAAGACACCGTTGCCAATGCAGTCTCCTGGCTTGCTACTAAGCAAATGTCCCCGAACCCCAAGAGGAAAGGAGAATACCTCCCCTCCCTCGTGACATATACTGCTGAGTTCAAGAGCAACGTAACGCTCTCTGGCATCACCAACAACAATGTCCTGATTGGATTCTACTCGGTCGGGATCCCTGAACCTCTGATGCAACGAATCTACTCCATGGACACCACCCCCACCACCATTGCCGACTGGTATACTAAAGCTGCCCAATTCCAATTGCAGTTCGATCGCACCAAGGAGATTGGTCGTCTTCACTCTGGAGGACCGACCAACCCTTACCACTCTTATTCCCCTTCAAACTCCTCCCACATCACCAAAGACCCTAATGCCATGGATGTAGACATCATCAAAGTAGGGAAGCTCACCCCCAAAGAATGACAACGATGCATTAAGAAGGGACTTTGCTTCCATCGCCGCAAATCCGGCCATCTTAGTAGCGAATGCCCCTCTTTCTCCTGCCAAGAGCTGAAGAAGAAAACCGTCCAAGCGGTCACCAAGGAAGAACCTATCCCCACTTTACTGGAGGTAGAAGATGACGATGACAAAGAAGAAACCCCAGGAGTGACCATTAGGAAGGTCCACTTCTCCCTGGATTTTTAAAAAGAGGGCCTTCTGCAACGCAAGACCCTCTCTCTGCTACGTGTGCCTCTGTACTTGTATCAACCACGTCGAAAGCAATAAAGATCCCAGTTATGCTTATCGATCCCCAGAGCACCCGAAAAGCCATTGTAACCCACGCCCTCATTGACAGTGGTGCCAAAATATCCTGCATCGACTGGGATTTTGTACGAAAACATAGACTCCCCACAGAGAAACTTGACAAACCGATTGTCATCAAAAATGTCGACCAATCCACGAATAAATGAGGCAGTATCAAATATTCCACCACTATATTCCTTGACCTTGAAGGAATTACTCACAAAGTCCCACTTTATGTCATGCACTGCAGGAACAAAAACCTCATCCTTGGGCTTCCCTGGCTCAGAAAAACTAACCCTGTCATCGATTGGGCTCACCAAACCATCTCTATCCCTGAACTCTCTGACGAATCGGCTGAGCTTTACCAAAAGCGAACCTCCACACCTCGTCTCCAAACTTCCCCTGAACCTACCCGTCACACCCCTCGTCATCATTTGGTCCATGCTGTTCATGACGCCTGCCTCTTCAACTCCCTAGGCACTGAATCTGAGTCAGCATTTTGCACCTGAGCCAAAGAATGGTATTCCATTAATCGAATCATCCGCTTTGGTTCTCGCTTCGCCGCCCTCAGATCCCCCATTGTTGCTAGACTCACCAATGCCACTCAACTGGCCATGGATGCTGAACGAGCCAAACCCTCCATTTCCCTGCCTCCCGAATACCAAGAATACTCTGATGTTTTCTCGAAAGAAACCGCAGATCACCTCCCTCCCTCTTGCCCCTATGACCACAAAATCAATCTCGACGAATCATTCAAACCTAAAATTGGAAAGATCTATCCCCTCACCCCAGACGAACAAAAGGCAACTGAAGACTTCCTTGACGAAAACCTTTGTGCCGGAAAGATCTGCCCCTCCAATTCTCCACAAGCCTCTTCATTCTTTTTCGTCAATAAGAAAGACGGAAAGCTTCGTCCTTGTCAGGACTACCGCTACCTGAATGAACATACTGTCCGAGATGCCTACCCCCTTCCCCTGATCTCCGACCTCATTGACAAACTGAAAGGAGCCAAACTCTTTACCAAGTTTGATGTTTGGTGGGGCTACAACAATGTTCGCATCAAACACGAACACCAGTGGAAAGCAGCCTTCATCACCCACAAGGGCCTCTTTGAACCCCTTGTTATGTTCTTCAGATTGAACAACTCTCCCGCTACCTTCCAACGATTCATGAATGACTCCTTCCGAGACATGATCACCGAAGGATGGCTCATCATACATATACATGGATGACCTCCTTATCTTTTCCCCAGATCCAAAAACCCATGAGGAACGGACAAAACAAGTTCTCCAACACATGAAGGAACTTGACCTCCATCTCAAACTCAAAAAATGTACCTTCGCCACTACTGAGGTCGAATATCTCGGAATGATTGTCAAACCCGGTCAACTCGCTATGGACCCTGTCAAGCTCAACGGCATTGCCAAATGGCCTACCCCAACTAAAGTAAAGGAAGTCCGCTCCTTCCTTGGCTTTGCCAATTTCTACCGACGGTTTATCCCCGACTACTCCACCGTCGCCTGCCCCCTCATAGACCTCACCAAGAAGAGTGCCGGCTGGTCTTGGACCCCAGCCTGCCAATCAGCCTTCGATTCCCTCAAATCCCTCTTCCTATCAAAACCAGTACTTAACCTTCCCGACCCTGCTGCCCCCTTTGCCATCGCCACTGATGCCTTGAAACATGCCTCTGGAGCTATACTTCTCCAAACCGACACCAACGGAGACTGGCATCCTTGCTCCTATCTCTCCGCTTCCTTCTCCCCCACAGAACGAAACTATGACATTTATGACCAAGAACTCCTAGCCATCATCCGAGCCCTAAAGGCCTGGCATCACTACCTCCATGGGTCCCCATTTCCCATCCAGGTCTTTATTGACCACAAAAACCTCACCTACTTCCACCAGGCACAATGCCTAAACTGTCAACAGGCTCGCTGGCTTCTCGACCTCGCCGACTTCAACCTAAAAATGATACATGTTCCCAGCCGCCTCCTAGCAGGACCCGATGCCCTCTCCCATCGCCCTGACCTTTGCCCTGATGAACTGGACAACGAAGGAACTACCCTCCTCCCTGAAACCCTTTTTGTCCATGTCATTGATGCTGCATTGCAGGAGAAGGTCTCTTCCTCTTCACAGGAAGATCCCCTTGTTCTCCAAGCTTTGCAAGCCCTTGACGGATCAGTCCCCCCTGCTTTCTGCTCTCGTCTCTCTGACTGGGCTTTTCAGCATGGCGTCCTTACTTATCAGGGACGTGCATATCTCCCACCCGATGATTCCCTCCGCCGCTCTGTGGTCTCCTGCTGTCATGACCATGCCACAGCCGGTCACCCTGGATATCTTAAAACTCACCAGCTCATCTCTGTGGAATTCTGGTAGGTCTGACTTCCTTACTCATGCAGAATTCGCCCACAATCACTGCCCCCACTCCGTCACTGGCAAATCCCCATTCTATCTCATGATGGGATATGAACCCCGTGCCCTTCCCACAGTAATCCCTGACACCCATATCCTCGTGGTCGAAACTCACCTCTCCTCCCTTTCCTCCGCCTGCAATGAAGCCCTCGCTGCCCATGAACTAGCCCGACAAGTCATGTGAGCCCGAGGAAACCGAAGCTTTGTACCATTTGCCAAAGGAGATAAAGTCTGGCTCGAAGCCCGAAACCTGAAATGATGCTCTTCCTCCCCTAAATTTGATCCAAAAAGGGAAGGACCCTTTACCATCACAAAAGTCTTATCTCCCTTGACATATCAACTCCGCTTACTGAAAACCTGGAAAATACACCCGGTCTTCCATGCATCCCTTCTTTCCCCTTATCGTGAGAACTCTGTCCACAACCCTAACTTCCCTTCTCCTCCACCCAATCTTATCCAAGGAGAAGAAGAATACGAAATTGAAAAGATCCTACGCCACTGTGGCCCTCCTTCACGCTGCATGTTCCTGATCCGATGGAAAGGATATTCTGCCGAAGAAGACTCATGGGTTCCTGAGCGGAACCTCAACAATGCAAAGTCTGCCCTCTCTGACTATAAAAAACTTCATCCCTCTGCCTTCCCTCCTTAAACTGAATTCTCTTCTACTCCTCTCCTACTATGTCCTCAGTATCGCTTTCCATTTCCTCTGAATCTTCTCTTTCCCCTTCAAATACCGCTTCTTCTCTTCCTGCTCCAGAAACACCTGCCATCGCCACTGTTGAACCATGCAATCCTCCTGAGAACCCTGCCTGGGGAAGCTTGCTCGTTGCCGAAATCCCCGGGAAGTCCTTCCCCGGACCCATTGCCTTTCACTGGTCCCCTCCTACGTCCCCTTCCCTGCTTACCTTAGAACCCACTCCCACTACCCCAGTACAACCTACAACCCCCTCCCCTCCCGCCGTCATTGTAGTAGATCTCCCCCTTCTTGCGAATGACCTCAGACCCTCTCGAGGAAGCATCCCTACCCCTATGTATGTCCGAACCCTCGAGCATGACCTATTGGACTCTCGTTTGTCCATTCCCCTCGAGGCCCACATGGACATGGATTCCGCATTCCTCGCATTGTACAGAGCGTATCACCAGACCATGAGACTTTCCCTAGTCACCGACGACCTCACTTTTTTCCCCTCTGACCCTACGGATCGCCAATGGGTTGCTTCTTGCCAGAAGGGGATCTTAAAGAACCTTCACCAAGCGATGTTCCAGATGGAATTTGGAGAGTTTATCCAGGACGTTGATCGCTACTGCTGTGAAACCACCGCCACTCAGATTGCCTCTGCTAGGACTATTCCCCTAGTCGGAGAACCATACCTCTCCTCCCCCTCTGAGTATACCACTGCCCCCGAGCCCATCTCCTCTACCCCTTCTGCATCCTCCTCCGCCCTCTCCCCAGAGGAGTTACTCGCATTGGACCATGCCGAACGAAACCATAACCACTCCACCACCGGACTTCATACTGCTGAAATCCTTCATAATATCCCCATCCCGCTGAGTGACCCTCACTACTCCAATTCCTGCCACCAGTGTCATTGCCTTGGGCACATTCGTCGTAACTGCCCCATCTACCAATGCCCGATCATTGGGTGTCGCCAATGGGCACCTGGGCATTCTCAGACCAACTGCCCCTGCGCTACCAGGCGCCCCGCTCTCGCAGACAGGATTTCTGCTGGCCCCATTCGTTCCCATGCATCCTCTCTGGCGGAACGCATTTCTGATGCCCCTGCTCAGGGAAACCATCCTCATCCTGATTTCTCTAACTATCTCTCTCGTCGTCCCTCCCACTCCTCTACTTCATCCCGAAGGTCGTCTTGTGGTTCCACCCACTCCTCTTGCTCTACCAATCCTCGCCACCCTCTCCCCGTCCCTCCTCCTCCTCATCATCATTCACCATCCCCTGTACTTGATGACCCTATCGACGAGGAAGGCTACGCTAACATCACCAGTTCCCCTGGCCCCTCCTACTCCTCTATGTGGGATTAACTCTTTTCTTCAACAGTGTTTTGAATCTACTGCAGGGGTAATGTTACGATTTACTCTTTTCTCTACTTCTTTTCTTGATCCTTGTACTACCATTGTATGTTCGAGTCCCGCCTAGGACTATATTTATTTTCTTCTATCACTGACTCATTCCTATCACATGATCGTGTCTCCACTTGCTTCATCAGCGATTCCTTCCATCGTATTCCACTAATTTCCATGACATTCTATGTCTACCCTTAACCTCTCTGTTATCTATATATTAGTTGTCAAATTACCCTTGTATTCCCAGTTTAGACCTCCTTGGAATACATCTTGTATCTGCGCTTTCCAAGCCTTGACTCGTTGTCGACACTAGATTGACTCCTTGATCCCCTTGAACCTTTGAACTTCTGTTACACTAGCATTAGACTAGTGTCTCTTTGACCTATCAGACCTCGTACCACCATTGAGGGTACGCTTACTCAGAAACCCCTTCGTTCCTTTGTGACCTTCCCAAGGCTACGTCTGACCCTACCCGGGCCAGTCGTAACAGTAGTCATACACTGATTAGAGTGCTCATTTCACAAATTACGTGTTGTGTTGATAACCACGAAAACGACATAAGTTTCTTGAATCAATCATGTTCCTGATTTTGTGTCAATTCTAGTGATGGTACCCTTGCCACAACCTCCTAGGCTGGCACCCCACAATGACCAAGACAGAGTGGACGACCTCATCCAGTTTGTCGCTTATTCATGTGACAAGGACGTGTTAAGGTAAGTCCCCATCTTGTATATCCTTGAGTCACACTTTTTTCGAGCATCACATGATGTCCAGATATGTTATTATTCTCAATTTCCTTTTGGGACACAAAAAGGTTCATGATAATATTTAGTTCTGTGTAATATTATAAGACTGCTCGAGATATAAATTTATATGTAACCACAGAATATGTAAACAATATATTTGATAATCTAGTTACATTTTGAAATGTATTTTGAGGGACTCAAAATACTGAATGTCCCACAGTGTTATCTTAGCTCTGGGTGCACACTGCTCAAACATCACTGATAAGCACTACAGTGGAAATTCTTGCATATAAAAGCTGAATTCATCTTGGCAGTCTAAGGTTGAACACGGCGACAAGAACCCACTTTTGTTCGCAGGATGTCTGAGAGTCAAGTACTTCCGCAAGGCACAGGATATGGTGTCGGTACATGTCGCATTCATTTACTGTATCACACGAGCCATTGAACGCACATCACCAGTGGTCGGTACGTATACTAGCCACATGAACAAGGATGATGGCCTCATGTGCCCTCAAACTTTGTCAGGCATTGGATTGTTCTTTAGTGCTTTCATGGTCAGCTTAACAGCAATTCAGGCAAGATATACTGGGGCTTCACCTCAAAATTTGGAAGAATTTAGCTCTGTGTCACGTTCAGTCAAGCCAGGTCTTATCGTGTCTGGCATCGTCTCCGTCTGGACATGGGCCGCCACTCCGGTAAGTTCCACATCACAGTCTTTCCAGATTTGACTTGACTTGACTCCATCAGCTTCAATCAAGTGCAGTTGCATATAGATATGGTATATCTGAGCCATGGCGGCATGCTGTGGGTGCAATGGTACAGGTCCTCTTGTTCACCTAGCTGGCCGTGAAGCTCAAGTTGAATGCACCATACACATATACATGGCTAGAAAATGTCGCTATGCAGTGGGGGAAGCTCACTCACTTGGTTTTCATGTTCTTCAGATTGGCTACCAACCTTATCGTTTCCTCCATGCTCGCCCTCAGTGGATCAGCCACTGTGACCAGTTTGACCAGTATGAACACCATCGCCACGTGTTTCCTGATCCCTCTCAGTGTCGCAATCTATGTTGTGGTTGGTGGCATGCGTTCCATGCTGCTTTGTGACTAGTGTGTATTTCAGTCATTTCATTTAGCATCCCACCTCATCCACTCTCAATCCTAGTACACACACATCTGTTCTCTTTGCCATCACTTCTACATTCATATTCACTGTCTATGCGACTTCACAATACATTGGTTCAATCAGCAAAATGCATCTCCTCCTTTCAGAGGTGTCACAAATCATGCTGGTTTCTGGAAATGCCAGGGCTTCTATCTCACACTCCGTTCTTTGAACGGGTTGATATTCAGTGTTATTAATCTCATCGGGAACTTCACCACTGTGTTCCAGGACCAAGCATATTGGCAATGTGCTATTGCCAGTTGACCAGCAACAACCATTAAGGCATACTTGATTGGAGGACTAGCCTGGTTTGTAGTTCCATTTATGTTCTCTACGACGCTGGGCTTGGCTGCTGTAGCTCTAGGAGCTGTTCCTGCATCCTCATCGCTGATAAAAATGCATACCACGAGCAGCTCCGTACCTTTGCTTCAACCTCTGATGCAGGACAAGATCTCCACATGATTGCCTGCCTCTTTTGCGGCTGCAACTCTTCTAGGCAAAAGTGGTGTGGCAGCATTGTTGATTGTCCTATTCTTGGCTGTGACAAGTGCTACGAGTGCTGAGTTGATTGCGGTTTAGTTGATATTAACATATGATATATACATGGTACAATCATTGTGTGTGTGCCATGTATGAAGGACTAAGTCCATTCCACAGAGATACATAAATCCTTGAGCAACAGAGCAGCAAGTGCTGCGAATGAATCACCTTGGTGTATGTATTCTCCTCTTTAGGTGACACTGTTGTAGGTGGTGATCTTTGCCCTTGTCATGAGCATTGCTGGCACCATTTTCTACTTCATCAGGGTGTCCATGGGTTGGCTCTATGTGCATTGGAACTGTGCTACCATGGCAAGGATCACGAGACTGATTTAAGTGATGGGTTTTAGACCTTTATGGGTGTCATTCTCGGGTCAGGTGTTGTGCCCATTGTGCTCTGCATTACATGGAGTAAAGCAAATCAGATTGGATGTATTGCAGGCACAGTGATTGGGTTCTTCACTGGCATTGCTGTCTGGCTGGGCCTCACATCTGGGCTGAACAAAGGTGTCATCAATGTAACTGTAAGTCATTTCGATTTTGCACAGTCCCAGGGCCTTGTCTCACGTTAGTGCATTGTTTTTTACTAGATAGGCGGAGGTGCATATCAAGATCACGGGAAACAAGGTAAAATTCTGATACTCTACCCTTCCAATCAGGTAACTATGAGATGCTTGGTGGAAACCTTGTGTCGATTGCCACAGGCAGTATGATCTCTGTGATCATGTCTCTATTTGTACATCAACACTTTGGTTTGTCAAAGCGTGACCAAACTGCTTTCTGGTGGCTGGATAACTACAACTTTGCGGCAACTCAAGCGATCAACTTGCCTGCTGTAAAGATGCCCTGCATCCGGGTGGAGTGATGCAAGAATATTGTTGCAAACCTTCCAGAGACTTCAGCTGTATTGAGAATGCCCATCCAAAGGATCACCAGTCTCCTGAGATCTCATGCATTATTGAGTAGAAACCGTCAATCACCTCCACCTCCAGCTCATTCAAATTCAGTGATGAACACATGATCTGTGCAAAGCATGGTCTCCTCGAGTGGCAGAGCCCTGAGGACAATGCAAGGATGGGGGATGGAGAGGATCTCTCAGGATCGTGTAGGTACCACTACGATGCACAGTGCATGACACTGATCTTTGATCACAGTCCAAATGCCCATTTTCACTCAACCCAACTGTGTCAACTGCTCCAGGTCGAGCACATGCACATCAAGTTCAGGAGTAGATACTATACTCCCCCACTCTCTATTTCAGATGGTTATTCCTCATTCTCGGAAGGATCATTATGGAGCATTGATTTATCACAACTAAATACCCTGCTCTCAAATCCCACGTGCCAACTATCTAATGCCACTTTGGATTGCACATGTCCTCATCCATGGGGTCACCACCGACGCATATCCCAGGCTCGCACATCACAAACTTCCATCTACAAAATGATTGACAAGGAGCTGACCTCGTCATTCCTTTCCAAGAATCTCACTCAACAACCCATCCAACATTCTACTCCCAATACACCCAAGCCAGCTGAAGTTGGGTTGAAAGCAATGCACTCATCACCAGTGTTTATCGTAGATCCCAAAATGTCATCTGTAGATTTGTTTTTTGTTGTGGGATGACAAATGAGGAATTACTGCGCTCCAAAGATATTATGCTCTCTGGGATGAGGCAGATGATGCGGTCACAGAGAGTAAACGCACATGGCTAGATATGCTGTTTTCGCATTTTGCAGTGCAACGTAAGTGGCACAAGCGCACCCGCCTTTCCTTGTTGACACCTTTGATAGCTCTTGAATCCCTGTGCCATCAAGCAGGAATCCAAGCAATGTCACAACACTCATTGCGAAACTATAGATCACTTCCATCTGACCTTCAACCTCATCAGGCACAATTGTGGGTCAATACCAACCATCACTGTACCCTCAAACTATCAAGACATCATTCACATCATCCCCTAGTGTAGAAAGTCTCAGGGCCACGGTTGCCACTTCTCTTGGCACATCAGTTGACAATGTCATGTCGCACCACCCTTCCCCACTTTTGAACCCACTGCAACAAATTTTGGTTAATTCAAACATGCCATCTGCAGTGCATGTAGAGTCAAAGCTGAGTCATTTGAGCAACCTCAGGGTCTCCTTCATCACTCGTTTCGAGCACCTCAGGGAGCTGAGGGATCTTGAGGATGTGATTTCAACACACAGAGATGCTGTTCACCTCACCCCTGGTCACCCTAACAAGCCAACGTGGCTGAACAACCTTGGGATCTCCTTCAGCACTCGTTTCAAGCGCCTTGGGGAGCTGGATGATCTCAACAATGCCATTTCGACACACAGAGATGCTGTTCACCTCACCCTTGATGGTCACACTGACAAGCCGAGTCGTCTGAGCAACCCCAGGAACTCCTTCAAAGGTTGCTTTGAGTCCCTCAAGGAGCCGAGTGATCTCGAGGATGAATTTCTCTCTATTCGCATGCTGCATCTATTCCCATAGGCCCCATCAGTGTTCAATTTTGTGCACCATGCAATTGGATATTATGTGCTCAATATATGTATCCGCCATCCCTCTCTCCTCTGCACATTCTCTTGCCATTAACCTTCTTCCCCAACTTGCATGGATTGGCCTTTCCCTTACACGCCGCTATGCAGAACTCAAGCCAGGTACTGATGTTGTGTGCGAGGCTGCAGCTGCACCTTTGGACTCTGGGTCTCCAGAACTTGCTGTGGAGTGGCTCAAGCAAGGATGTTCCATCGTTTGGGGGTCAGAAGGATCTAGACCAAAATACTCCATAGTATTCAGGAGCTTATTCTTCAAAATCTGAATGGAAATGTCCCTAACCATCCTACCATCAATTGTGGCAGCATAGCTAACTCCTTCCCAAGTGATATAGCTTCACATCATCAAGAAGCCTTCACCAAACCTGAGGATCAGGTATGTACTATTTATGACCCCACCCAGGCTAAGCATGATTCCCACAGTGCTTGGTGGTGCACAAAGTGCATCACCATCCAGGTTAGTATGGAAAGGGTTTTTGGAGTCACTGTATGTGCTCGACGCATGCACCATCCTTCCCTCCTCCTTGCACATTCTATTATTATTAACCTCCTTTCCCAACTTGCATGGATTGCCCTTTCCCTTACTTGCCGCTACGCAGAACTCAAGCGAGGTGCCAATGTTGTGTGTAAGGCTGCAGCTGCAGCTTTGGACTCAGGATTCCCAGAACTTGCTGTGGAGTGCCTCTCGCAAAAAATCTTTGTCCACCTTCTCAGAATCAACTGATAATGGAATGCATCATGCAACACAAACCATGCAGCAAGCCACCAATACACACCATATACTCGTGATTGAATGAGATCAATTGCTACAGGAGATTTGACACATTCCTGGTTTCAACCAATTCCTCCTCCAGAAAGATTTCTCTCAGCTTTGTGCTTTGGCACACTCTGGACCAGTCATTGTCCTCAATGCTGCAGAACATCAATGTGATGCATTGCTCGTTCTTGCCAACATGGATCATGTAATTCATGTCCCATCCCCCAATTTTACTTTTCAGCGATCTGTCAATCTCCAGAGCATCTTGAAAGGGTTCCTTTGCCATGCTCTTGTTGAAGGGACTGACCACATTGATAGATGGGACCATGGGACCTGGAAATCCTTTGTCTCTGAACAGACGCCTGGGGATCTATCACACACTTTTTGGTGTCCAACAGACCCTTTCATATTTCTTCCCATGCATGCTGCTGATCTTTATGACATTGAGCATTCAGCACCTGGACACAAAGTATTCAACTTTGTTGTCTCCTTGTATCTCCCTACACTCAGTGTGCTTGCACCGTCACGCAACATCCATATAGCACATGACGACAATTTCTGCCTCCTTGTTGTTCATCAGCCATCCATGGATGTCCCACTTTCTTGACTTCTAGGCATGCACACTGAGTTGGCACACATCAAGGAGATAATTAGCAACCCAGCTTCCTTCCTGGAACCCTATGGTTGAGGAGGTCCTTGGGTTGATGCAGGAGGCAGATTGGGTCCATTTTGCATGCCATGGAATTCAGGATTCCAGAAATCCAATCGACAGCGGACTCTGTCTTGCCAATGAACACTGCCTGAAGATATTTGACACCATCAACTTGTCATGGTGCCGTGGTGGGCTTGCCTTTCTCTCTGCATATCAAATGGCGACAGGTGATGAGGATCTATCTGATGAGGCCATCCATATTGCAGCAGGGATGTTGTTTGCAGGTTACGCTGGCATCATTGGTACGATGTGGTCGATCAGTGATAGTGTTGCCCCCATTGTGGTAAGAACCATGTACGAGCACCTGTTCCGGAATGACACAAGGCCAGATTATCAAGAGGCTGCATGGGCACTGCAGGAAGCTATTGGGTGTCTTCGAGAAAGTGGGGAAGTGTCGTTCAATGAGTGGTTCCATTCATCCATGTAGGTCTTTGAACATTCTGGCGGACTATTATATATATATTGCTTTATGGTGCCATCATATGTACCATATTAGGCTCGTCACTACTTGCTGGCTTGCTTAGAGTCCACCTGATCTCAATCTTAGCATGCATACATGCCTCGGATATGATCGACGATGGATGACTAGCTCATAGGCTATATAATGGTGCAATCAGTCACTGGTATTTGCTAATACCTGCTCGAACCTCTGAACCTGCCAAGCTCAGTCATGCAGATCACCAATGTGTTGAGACTTGGCGATCAGGATTGACATACATACATATTTTACACTGGGCTCAACGCATTCTGGGTTGTACAATGCAGGGCCTGTCAATAACCAGGTACCATGTACGCCATTAGATCTTCCTAGTCATGCAAGGTGAGAAAAGACTCGAGTATACATGTGAAGGGGAGTATACATACTTGGGTAGGGGACAATTTGTGCACGAGAACACAGAATAGGTGTTGTGTCCTAGGTGCATGCCTTCTTCTCAACTCTTCACTGGGTTTGTGACGGTTGAGGTTATCATAGGGCCCGTCGACATTCAATGTTTCAATGTTCAGTGTTCGATCAATGTGGGGCTTGGCGACCAAGGTAGGGTTTGTCTCGTTTTGGGGTTCTTGGATGAGTAGATAAATGAGAGCATGGTGGTACACTGGGTGTCAAAGATGTATCATGATATGCTATCCACAATAAACTGTCAATGTTCCATTCTTATAACCAATTTCCTTGTACTTGTCTTGGCTCAGAGCTCAACATCTCCTGACCACTCCGTTCATTGGACGAGAGTAGTCCCTTGGTGAGTATGACCCTCGTTTGTCCATCACGGATGTACGACGTGGGGGGAGGTTTGCCTTGTGTGCCTTGGGGGAATTGGAAACCTGCAAAACCTGTGGCATTGTGGCATAAGCATGACGGGACTAGGAAGGAACAAGATGAAAGACTGACCTCCAAAGCGAGTGATGACAAGCTCAGAGCCTCGGGAGAGGGAAATGGCGGTGATGGCAGTACTGCTGCGAGGTTGGGTGGGTGCATCTATGAGCTTGTCCCAAGTGTAGGTGGTGAGGTCATAGGCATGCAAAGCAGTGAGTCAGCCTGGCGCCATGCATCTGGCATGAATGTATAATTTGCCCTAAGTACCATCACATGGTACAAGTGATAACAATGTGGGATGTGTATATGCACCCCAACAGCTTCTCAACATGGGTGCTGCATCCGAGTTGTCGTTGATGGCAATGAGATGTTCCCAAGTTATCATGGTTGTGCCTGCATTGTCGAGTGCATCAGAGCGGGGCAACCATGACCACATGGACTCTGGGGCATGAGAACCCACGAGGAGTGTGAGTCTGTTCATCCCATTCAAGTCCTCAAGCAAGTGCATATCAAATTCTGTGTGGCAAGTTGCAAGCCTCAAGGTGCAGTAGTGCTAGACCAAGATGGCTGACGACTGGGTGATCATGCGGAAGCATTCCTGGCTGGCGGCCCATGTCCTGGATCTGGAGCTTCATGGCTTTTCCTTCGAGCTCAACCCAACAACGAATAGATCATGCGCAACTCCACAAATGCCATTCCAGATCTTGCTGAAGATGTTCAGCAGCTCAATCTCCACATCACCTGTTGGGGAGTGTCGAGATCAGGAGTAAATGGTGTGAGATCCATCTGTTTGGGTGCATTTTGGTTGATCTTACTGCTCCATGAGGTGGGAATTTGAGGAAGGACAGTGATGAGGGATGGACACACAAAATGGGGGAGACACTCTGCAATGAAGCGCCTCTTTGTGATCTTCCAATTGGCTCTGGGCATCAGCCGTGAACTCCATGAAAGCGACAAGGATGAAGCTGCTTGTCAATGATATAGATATGGGAGTTTGGTACCGACTGATGTGATCAGATTCATGTACTGCTCCAATCTGAGTGACTTTACCTTGGACTATGCCCTGCCCAAGTCGAGTACCTGTCTTCTCCATTCTTCAACCTCGATAACTAATGCATCCATCATGCTCACCTCCTTGTCTGTCAAGTTCCAAGTAAGTGGTGTCAACAGCTCTTGTTGGTATCCTTGTGCCTGAGCTTGCATACTACTTAACTCCATCTCGAGATCTCTGTCACCCATGAGTTGGGATCACTCAGTAGTACATAGTGTATGGCGAGTAGCCCTAATCGCCCGACTTAACTATTGTCGGTAATGATGGGTCGTTCAAGTTAGCAACCGTTACCCACCAAGTTTCAGTTCAAGTTCAGCCTCCCTCCAATGCTTCTACTTCAAGCACTGCAGTCATCGCTGATAATGCATCTCCCGGCCCAGTATCAACCTTGAAGAAGAAGAGAAAGCAATGCACCCAGGGCTGGGAGCTCTTCGATGACGATTCTCCGTTGACAGATGTTGAGCAAGAAACATGGACAAGCGGCTGCTAAGGGCAAGGCTGGACACACTAAGCAGAGACAAGATACCAGGATTGATCTCTGGTTACTCAGTATTGTTAATGTGCCATCTCTTCTACGGTTTCCGGAGACCATGTCCTAGCATCAACGTGTACTGATTTGCCTGCAAGGTTGCCTCTGTTGATCACTGATTCACCTCACCTGTTTACCACTACCACAGCTTGTAGTACGCTTATATACCATGAACAGATCATATTGTCATATCTATGGGCATATACAAATTTGAAAGACACAAGCATAAAAAGGACCAAATATAAATAAACATGTGCATACCCAATGGCAGAGTCGTCAAGCTCAATTGATCAATGATCCTTGGTGGCTCTTTCGGCTCTGGGTCTGAATGCTCCCCAAAGCATCAACAAGGTGTGCAGGAAATTTTGGGATGTTTCATGGCTGTTTTCAAGCTTATCACCTCTGGAGTTGGAATGGACAAATTCACTGAGGATCTGTATTGACCATCCATTTCAATGAACTGTTCAATGACCAAGGCCACCAAGATATTTGGAGTTTGTCCACCTACCACTACTACCTGCTTTCATGATTAACCCATGCTCACAGGCTCTTTATGTCAGACATCATGAGACACGTCTCTTACCGTCCCCCTCGTCCAAGGCTCTTTTATGCCGCTTGCAACTCATTATCAGATATATTGCTCAACCTCCTATCGAGCCCTTCTGCTGCATTGGTCATGCTATTGTGCTCATCATTTCCCAAACCTCTCCCTGAATACAACTCTGTACCAGCAGCTCCACAATCTCTCTACCCTGGCACTTGTTTCCGGTCAAATGCGACTTACCTGGTATAGTCTTCCCTCTCATGAACCATATCTCTCTCTGGTGCCAAGTCCAATCCACTAGCACCTGCTGATCGTGAGATGTCACCCATGCCGGGAAGAGGTAAACGTCACTGTTTGTTCAGGACGAAGGGCAATGGCAGTGTCACTCACCCATCCCTGGATCTGTTACCTCGTTAACAAGGATTTTGCACACGGGGTGAACCCTCATCTGACGAGACAACATGTGTGTTGCAGCTCATTGTTCGGACGGCAATCTTTGAGTACTCCACCTGCCAGGGCTGGAGCCTTTTATGCACATGTTTGAACGTACTTTGGCCATCCATGGCCTTTGCTGAGCAATCCTCCTGGCAGTGATTCAGCCAAAAGGAGGTTATACTCATTCTGTCAGTCGACCTTCCACAACTCGCTCGCTTAGCTGGATTGACTATGGGCTGGTTTCCCTCTCCCAGAAGGAAGCTGCCTGTTGGACCATCCTTGCATTGCCTGGAATACTCTGCAGCCGTTTTTCCCAACCACCTCCCCTGCTGCATCCTCTCTTCCACTTTGACAAGATGGCAATGAAGATCCAGACTCTCATCCTGATCCCCCTTCTAGATTGTCCAGAAGACATTTTTGCAGATGAATTGCAAACAGACTTTTGGCATCTCATGGAAAAACTATTCCAGGAGCCAAATCCCATCATCTCTGACAGTGAGCGGGAATCTCTCAATGCTATGATCTCAGCGGTACAAAATGCCTGGGGAGGCAAAGCCAAACAGCATGTCATCGAAAGCGGGAAGCATCCAAGTGGCTTTGCTGTGCTTCTCAAGTGGCACAGAGCATACAAGTTCAATTCAAAGTGATACCTCCAGGTTTAGAAGGCCCTTGAGGACGAGCAAGTATCTCCACACGCTCTCATCTGGAGTCGTAAGCACAAGATTGATGATTTTCCCCCACGGCCTGATGCAGATGGCGCACTCAACACTATTGCATGCACAATATTTGGTCAGAACTGCCTTGCCAGTGCGCAGGTTGTCGGGGAGTTCAAAGACGCTGTAATTCTATGATGCACCACGAGTGGGAGTGTTAGAGGAAGAGATACAAACGGGCAGTGAAAACGCTTGCTGACAAGAAACTGACGGCACAAGGTGCCTTCACCAGTGAATCATTGTGCTGTATACCAGCTGACAGCTGATGCTGATTTTTTGCTATAGATGTTGAGAGGAAGGAAGAACCAACTGTTGCAGAAATTTGAGCTGCCATCAAGGCTCTGAAAGACTATAGAGACACTATCTACTGGTTCCCAAATGAGGAAGAGGCAGAGGGTGGAATATAGGAAATGATGGGGGGCCTCAAGGCCATGTTGCAAACAGCGATCAAGACGATGAGGAAGCTACATCCCAACAGCCCTCTGGTTTCTGAGGGCTCTAAAACAGAACTGCACACTAGTGAGTATCAACTTACAGCTATTTCTATTTCACAACTCACCTCAGATGCAGAACTTCGTGGAAAGCACCAAATGGTGCATGTGAAATCCATTGCTGCTACTGCTGCTGGTGACATCGAGGAGATATGGGCCACATATGTGCAGCTATTTGGCCTCGAAGTTGCCAGCAATGAACACCTCCAAAGTGTTCTCGACTCTGAGGTGGGAGCACAGGATGCATGGCAGGATCTTGCAGATCTAGGGGTTTTGAAGTTTGTGCAACATTCCGAAGAATCATTGTCCTCGTTCTTGAACTTTCTGAACAGATGCCCCACGCTATTTGCCAAGTTTCAATCCGCTTCCAGCCTGAGCACATGGGATGGCGACAATGCCAAACAGTTCATCCCTGGGAATCCTGATATGAAACCCCTCCACTTGCTCTGGCACCAGCTTGTCAGTGTTGCCTCTATCATTGACAAGGCATTCTCTTCTGAACCAGTTGAGGCTGGGTTGCTGGGTATTTTTATTGCTGATTCCGTTGGAGTGGGCAAGACTGCCATTTCAATGGGTGTCATTGTGTTCATCATCGATGCTTTCTTTGCGCAAGAGGCAGCAGTGGGTCGGAAGGTTGGAGGTAAATTATTCCAGCCTGACATGCTCAATGCTGGCATCACCCTGATCATAGGTGATCATTTCATTTCCAGATGCTTGCAGGTGTGCTAACATACTTGTAGAGGAAAACCGCTGTTTTGCAGGGTGGGCGATGATCGACAACCTTCCGCACACCGCCATTGTCGGAAACTCAATGGTTTACCACTGGCAGTGGGTCACCGAGCTCCAGACCTTCTTTTCCCCTGGAAGAATTGAAATTTATATCTTCCCTACCACCGAGTCAAAGTTTGGACAATTTTGGGAAGGAGACTGGAAGACTTCAAAGACGCAATTTATGAACCATATTATTATTGTTCCCCACTCAGTAAGCCTTGGCACCAACAGGACTGATGCAGAACGGGCTGAACATTTTATGCAGGTCATGACAACATTTGGAAAGGCTTTTGACATGTGCCAGCAACACGGAGGTAGAAATGCCAATAAAGCAACTGATGAGCAGTAACACATCAAACTCCCAGTGCTGTACAAAAAGTTCATATCCATGGGCCGGACCTTCTCCACAGTAATCATCGATGAGGTGCATGAGTTTCATAACACCAGCGCAAACTGGTATGCTGCGCTCAAGCTCACAACATCTGGAAAACTACCTTTACTCCTTTCCGCTGCCCCCCTTTTCACCTATCCATATTTTTCTCCAGGTGATCTCCATCCCCCAATGCAACCATGTCTGATGCGCTCCAGGTCGTCCAGAACTTTGACCCTGTCTATATGCTTGGAACATGCCTTGCTTTCCCTTCGTGGAGGCAGTTAGGAGAGGAGAAAGGCCTGAGAGATGGTCCTGCGGATGACCTGATGTATGATCCCTTGATGTGATTGTGTTGTCTGCACAGATGCTTGTGGAGTGTCTGCCGATGACCCCGTTGGGCTGGGTCAAAGTCTTCAGGAGCAAAATTGTTAGCTTGCTTATCTGATGTCTATTCTCAAAAGACCCAAACATATGCGAGACAGCACTCTGCCAGATTGCAAGTCTTGTGGAGAGTGTACAGGTAAGCTGTAGACTTGGACTTGGTGGTTTATCAATTCATTCCTCTTGTGGCAGAAACATGACATGCACAAAATGCCTCAAGTCCTGTATGGCTTCTGTTTACTCAAGAACGTGCTGCATCCCCCTTCGAACATGGGTGACCCACCACGATGGCTGCCAATGTTCACAGCCCCTATCTTACTGCATGTGCTTTCCAGCATCTTTTACTATCTAATTTCATCTACCCATGTACTGTGTGTTTCCTCCTCCAACCCCCTGAGCTTGATGTGTCCAACGTGCCAATGTTGTTTGGCATGCTCTACAGCAACTTGGATGATTGGAGGAAGGAACGAGGCTGGATCCTGAGGATGTTGGGCGATGGAATGGCAAGCACTGACGGTTGGAGGGTCTTGAAATGGTGACATACATGGGATTTGGTGGCCAGTCTCTTCCAGAGCTTGGGGAATGACAGTGCTGTGCACACTGGGATTTTGGTGGTCAGTGAACCGTTTGCCTGAGGATTAGACACTGATAAAATTTGTTTTGACATACAAAACAGATACTAGTGAACCTCATGTGCAATGCACATGCATGCACTTCTCTCGTTCTCAAGCCGTCCCTCTTATCGTGGATTGAGATGCAGGTAGGGGACAACCCAGGCAAGGAATCAATGGTATGGCTTTGTGTTCTAGAAAACGTCCTCATCATGGCCAACGTCTCCAAGCTGACATGCACTACTGGGGACCAATGGTGTTCGACCATCCATCGATGCATGTCTGCCCTCTTATGGAACAAAGGTACAGTCCACTCATTCATTTGCTTTTGACGTCCATTGATAACATGCCTCGTAGACAAGGAAATGGCCACCTTGCATCAAAGCACCATGGTCACACTGTGGCTCAGTCTTGTCCCAGGCCTGCCCTGTCATTCTCTCTGCCACCAGTGATTCACCTCCATCAACTGTTTGGAAACCCCACTGTCCACCACTTTCCAGTGCTGGCAGGACTGTTGTTCACCTTTCTAGCTGTCTCCTTGTCTGTAAGTGGATGGGCCGACAAGCCCTCCTGTGGCTTTGTCATACCCCAAGCTGGTTGCAGGTGTGCAAGTTGGGAACACTGCATTTGTGGTTGTACCCCACAGCGTCTTTTGGGGGGGGAGGTGGATGTGGCGGCTTGGGCAGCCAAGATGGCTTTGGAGCTCAGATTCTGCCAAGGCGAGAGATGGAGACGGAGAAAAGGCTGGAGAGCTTTGTTGCCTGCATGTCAGTAGAAGCATTCAGTACAATTTGTTGAAGGTCTGGGTACCTGGAGAATTCCATGAGGTGTTACAGTTGAGCGAGAGATCAAAAACTAATGTGACGCACTTGATTGAAAGCTCTGCAAGGGCTTTATCCAAGTTGTCTTTCTCATCCTTCTTGTCTTGTGTTTTAGCCTTTTTTCCCAGCTGGTTTGGATCATGAAGTTGCTTGCGGTGGTGGGGTAATGGGCTTTCCTGCAGGTGGACCATGCTCATCGTGGACTGGGCCAGCAGACCTCTTCCCTCTCTCCTTCATCTGCATGCACAAGACCTGAGGTTCACTGGTGTTCTCATCCTCACTCTCTGCTGCCTGCTGGTCTTCTGGCGCTACAAGCTGGGTTCAATGTCATGATCTCTACTCATCAGTTGCCAGGGCGATACTCACTGCTGCAAACCAGTCTTTGCAGGTGCTATTGACTCTTCCTCTGCAGATTTGTGCAGATCCGTGCCTGGGGATGCATGTATGGCGAGTGCAAGGAGCTCTTCTTGCTCTTGTTGTTGGCATCTGCTGACTCTGCTCAGTCTTGGTGCCATGTTCACCACAGCTATCAAATCATGTGCAAAGTGCTGATTACATAACAAAGCTATGATTGGAGGACTTTTGAATTTGCTACAATCAACTTTGAATTGCAGGCTGTTGTGTGAGGGTATGCAGGGCTATCTTCTGTAGCTGCCAATTTGAACCTGTTGTTCATAGCGCTCATGTTTCCGAGTCTAACGCTCCC
Source organism: Boletus nobilissimus (assembly GCA_038088815.1). NCBI lineage: Eukaryota > Fungi > Basidiomycota > Agaricomycetes > Boletales > Boletaceae > Boletus > Boletus nobilissimus. The sequence continues at coordinate 11,928 of JBBPJO010000015.1, read as the reverse complement.
AAACGCAAGGATTGGTCGCTCCTTCTGCGTTCTGGATGTGGTCACAGTCTCTTTCTTTATGTGGACTCTCATCCGTTTGGCACAAACCACCCGTCAGCCCGTCGCCGTGCCCAAACCACATGTCTCAATGGGCCACCTACCAGTATCCTTCTACTGGGATTTCCGGAGTTTTTATCACTGCATGATTATGGTCCAGATGCCTAGTTGGATGATTGAACAGTCCCGCCCCCATAGATGTCAACACATGTTGATAAAGTTGTGCATGGCCATCTCCACCCCCTCTGCCTGCACCATCATTGTTGTTGTTATCTGTATGAGGACACTTCCTGCTGCCATGACTGGTCAGGTTCTTGGTGTGGAACAACTTCAAATGGTGATCATTGATCCTACTATGGAGCTCATGAATTGCACCCTTCGTGGTTGAGTCTTGGTCATGGTCTAACTCTACAGAAAGTAGGTTGTACAGGGAGCATGTGAACATGGCATGATCATGTGGGTTATTTAACAATGATTGTAGTTTTTTGTAATAAACCTGTGATGGCTGGGCCTGAGAGTTGATTGTTACATTATAAAATATAACATACCATTTCATCATTCTGGTTGTGAAATAAAGTATAGCGAGTGGCGGTGCCATCGTTGCAAATAAAGACAGCACAGAGGATGAAATTCTTCTCCCTGAATGTGCTCACAAACTTGTTCATGAAACGAACGACAAAAGCCCCCATTGTAAGCATCCAGATAAGATCCATAGGCCATGAATCCTGTGATGTGGAGTTAACCTCCAAAAGCAGCTGAGGTAAAGTGGAGGTTGAGATCAAAAAGTCACTCCTAGGACAATACTGGCATTGTTCATTATCACTATCATGTTTCACAACAACAGTAATAGGCCAATTTTTGTCCCTACAAAGACCATGAACATAGAAGGGGGCAAGCAAACGAGCACTTACCTCAGAGCGACAGCCGTCCTGTTCTCTCCCATAAGGAGCACGCCAAAGAAGATCAGGTCCATAAGCCGTTCCTTTAAGGGACGTCTACAAGGCCCATCCCATTGCCAACATCTTTGCCACTCATAAGACGCAACATGATATGTGGTATGCATCACCTCCAATAGGCCAGCAGAGCACACTTCCTCCTGAGATCCATCTTTGGTGGTTGAGTCCTCGAAACGCCCAAAATATGGTCTAGGAGCATCTAATGTGTGCAATTCAGGCAGCTATGTGACTGTCAAAATCGAACAGCAGACAGACAGATTGAGGAAGCAGCACACATTGATGGGAAGATGTGGCTTTCTGTCCAACTTCTGCTCAAAAGTTGTAACAAAGTTTGGGATGTCCGTGTTTTGAGCTTCCTCTATCCAATTCCTCTGGATATCGGACTGTTCGAACTTTCCCCAATTTTTTACCTTAAGAAAGATATCCTTGTAGTCTTGTAAGTGGTCACCACCAGAAATTGGTTGCTGAACTTGAGGCAGCGTATTCGTCAGATATTCTGCGCCAGAGTAAGGAGATGTCAGAAACACTCACCAAGGGTCAGGCTATCTCCAGAGGTGGAAACATCAACAACAACAAGCAAAGGCTTGAGAACTGGCACACCCAGGAAATTTGGCACTAAAGCGGGCCCTTGGAGTGGTTCCCCGTCACCCTTCTTATTAAGACTCTCCAGTAGTTCATCATTGTCTCCCAATATCCTAAATAAGCGTAGAGCATCTGCATCCACATCGCAAAAAACCATTGGCTTCTTGTTCTTGATGGCCTCCTGTTGGAATCTTTACCTGGAACCTGGAGTTGAGAATGCCCCTTCGTAATCAACAAACGATTTTTGGTGCATTTGAAGAAGAAAAACAAGAATCAATTGTGAGGACCAACTTAGATCACATCTGCCACATACCCACTATGACATGAATGTCATCCTTGGGTGGTGGTTCTGGGAAAATTTTGGACAACTTATTTAGCTTTCGCAAGGGCTCCCCATCTTTGGAGAGGATGAGTTTGTGAAGACACTCTTCATAGGGTATGGATATGGCAGTCTTGGGCTTGTAAAGAGTGAGAGTATATGCAGCAACTTCGATTTGTGTCTCATTCTTGATAGCCTTTTGAAGGTCCAAGATGGTATCCGTCTTCGAGATCTTGACCTGGAAGTATGCTTCAGGATCATCAGCACGGATCCAACAAGTGAGCATAAGTACATCCATGGTGGCATGGATGTGAGGGTTGGGTGTGATGCATGATGTGTGATCGATTCTCGGACCAGTCGTTCCTATTTTCATGTGCACCTAATGTCTATGTTGCCAATAGCCTGGCAGCTCTGTACTCTCCTTTGCACTGGCAGGGCCTATATTATTTTGCTCCACTGACTGTCAACTTGTTACTGATGCTTAGTGTTTCACATGTTGTTGTGCTTTCGTATGTTTGTCTTTCAAACCTGTTTTGACAATACTACCAGTGGTAAGCGTCACTAGAATCTGGGCCTGGGAGGGTGAGACAGGGGGTCGTGATACAGCTTTCCTCGAAGTTGCACTCTCTTGAGGATCCACTGTTCGGCCTGCTATACATCATGCGACCCCTGCAACAACTGTATCATGTACTGTTACCTCTTCCACTGTGCCGACAACCAAACCAACCGTCACTTTTCCACCTGTTGGGTCGATCCCAAAAGACCTTTCCCCACAAGCATTGGGGGAATGATGGAATCTCATAGGTAACTACCTGTTCTTCTTGGTACTCTACTTATGTATCTTGCAGGTCAGGCCTGTTGAGCCATCATTGCCCATCCTAGTTCTGTCCCCGCCACTTCCATTCTATTCTACTTGGTATGCCCCATAGCCATCTTCAATTTTCCCCAACCTCTCGCTGCCAGAGGGCCACATGTTTGGAGTCACTACTACCAGTGTATATCAAGTTGAGGGTGCGACAAGAATGGAGGTAAAAGGTCCAACCTTATGAGACTGGGTGAGCAGATTTCTGGGATTCACACAAGACAATACCACAGCCAATATCGCAGATCTGCATTACTTTCTTTACAAGGAGGACACAGCCCGCATTGCCACTATCGGTGATATGGTGCATTCATTCTCGTAGGTTCTTGTTCATCTCATTTTCATAGGAATGGGGCTTGAGTGACTGTGCTCCAGTATTTTGTGGGCCTGTATACACCCTTTTGGTGTTGCCAGTTACCTCTGAATCACTGAGGGCTTGATCATTACTCCAACGGTGTGTTCTTGTCCCTAGTTATTACATTGATTAGTGAGCTTGCATCAACCAGTTATCAATTTCCACTTGTCTGTGGGCATTGAGCCTGTCGTAACCCTCTGTGAGTGGGGAGCATCCATAGCTCTGGATTCTTGACTGATTAGACCAACAACTACTTATAGACCAACACTCTGTTGGCACCAACTGCCTACTATGGGGTTCACATCTCCCCAAGTTGTGGATGATTTCATCCAGTGAGTATTGCGCACATGAAAGTTTCATTGTGTCAATAAATGGCTTGACATTCCAGCTATGCAAAAACTGTTTTCCAAGCATATAATGGGGGTATGAAGACATGTTATACCTTCAATGAGCCCAGCGATGCCTGTGAAATTGTTTCGTCCTATCCATCCAGTATGTGCACAATTTCAATGCCCCATATGCTGGACATTGCTACCACATCCGCATAGACATTTCCTTGCCCCCTAGTGTCAATTCATCTATGGCTCCATATCAGTGCGCATATAATCTATGTGTGTACCACAGACTTGGAATTTCAGTGTGTACTGACTACTTTGTCAGTGAAGGCGCATGTGGGTGCCATCAAAGTCTTCCGCGAAATGGGAAATAGCCCATGAGAATGGTGATTTTGTGCAAGTCTCGAAGAATTTTCTATATGTAGGACACCACAGCTTACCTCTATGTGTAGTGGGCTTCCATGCCAGGCGAATGACGCTGACGACACCAGGCCATTGAATGCCACATGTCCCTCAGCATTGGGATGTACACTAACCCTGTTTATGTGAATGGTGGCTGGCCCCAGATTGTTAGGAATAGAGCTATCTTCCAAGGTTCACAGAGCAAGAGATGGCTGACCTCAAAGGTATATGGAACATCTGATTGTCTTGGTTCAAGATACATGTACTCTGTGATGGCCTTGGTTGATGTGCACTCCTATGTAGGCTCACCAGACTTTTTCACCATCAACTCATACACGCCCCCATACATTGCAGCTATTGCTACTTAAGCCAATATGTCTGATCCTGCTTGGCCTGCATGTAACACTGTACTGGGGTATGTCAACTTCCTGGGTATAAGGCTTCTAGATTGCTGAATGTTCCGCCTAGACTCAGCAATCGGGACGAAGACGTCCGTGCGTGGTAGCTGCAACTTGTTTGCTACCTGTCACAAGTCACAGTTGAGCAGCTGCCAGATTCACTTGATCGAATTTGGGCTGTGCTGTGGACTTGCTTGCGGGACATGAAGGATGACTTGAGTTCTAGCATTGGTGTTGTCATGGATCTACTAGGTATGTTGTATCTGTATTTGTAATTTTCTTGGACCGATCTAATTGTTGACAGGTAAATTGGTAACTTACAGCAAGGTTATCAGTATTCTCGGCAATTCAAACTTGTGGTGAGTGTCAAGGTGTTTTAGGTGCACTAGGCTGACGTTTTGGCGTGTCGATAGCCTTCCACTGTCCGACCTGGCGCCAACATCATTCCCCTTCTTCCAACACACAATCCCCAACGTCTGTCTGGCCGTGGTAAAGACTCTGTCGAGTGCATCACTTCCTCGAGACTGGATAGCCACTTCATTCTTGCGACTTCTTTTCCAGAATCTTATTGTCAAGGAGCGCTCAGACTTACAGTCTGAATCACTCTCTAGTTGGCGAACAGTGCTTGAGGCTATCTCGAGTATGCCTGGCCTGATCAAGGGACTAGTAAAGCAGCAAACAGCCCTCAACTGGTATGCAATCATGATAATGCCCCTTGGCATTCCTATCAACACATCAACATTCCATCACCTGATGTTTGCGGAGGATGGGACCGATGCAACTCCCGAGAGACATAACATGCACAAAAACATGCTCACTCAAGACCTTTCCCTCATCTCTTCAGAGCCAGTACTGCCAGCTCGAATTGCTGCAGCAACTGCACTTGCCTACCTAATGATATACTGGCCCCCTAATGTATGTTATCATGTATACCTTGGGATGGCTCCAGCAACTAAACAAACTTTCTAGTCTATTGATGAACTCTTTCAGCCCATTTTCCTTTTTTCCTTCACTACATGAATTCAACAAGCATGCCCCCAAAGTTCTTGACTGCTATAGTAGCCAAGGAGTGGGCACCCGCATATGACTTATCATCATCATCCAGCCCGATTGTTGACAGGTTCCCTCTTGCTGGTGAGCTCAGCACAAGAGTGCTTGTGTTCCTCCAAGGACCACCTCCGACGGCGTATCATGAAATGATGTTTACTCTTCACCGTATACACACTGAGTACTATTCATTGTTTCTCGAGCGACTGCAAGATCCCCATTTCATTCATCCCCCACCTTGGAAATGAGATCAACATTACAGGCACCAGGACCAAGTGCTTTATGATCGACACGGCACATGAGACCATTGATTCCATGTACACAAAACTCAAGGACAGCTGAAGAAGTGCGAGTTGGGTGTCATTGTCGAGAAGAGACATATGTAAAGTCATACAGAGCATCGAGTGTTATGCCAAAGTGAAGGCTCAGCATGATACTCATGTTTCTGCTGCATTTGCAGTAGCTTTTGTGGCATTTAGGAGCACTCCAGACAAGGTGAGCCCTGTTATAAAGGGTATCATGAACGGCATCAAGGCAAGTTTAGCACTGTCATCCCTAGATAGTTGTTTAAAGATGCATAGAACGAGGTCAGCTTGGATCTTCAGAAAAAGCAAGGTTTTGCAAGTCTGCCTGGGCCTCATCAAGGGTGCCGCGCATCTTCACAAGCACCATATTGCTCACAGGGATATTAAGCCAGACAACCTTGTTGTCGACAAGAGCTTCAACTTGAAAATCATTGACTTTGATATTGCAATGCAAGTAGAGGACGAGGACGAGGAGGTTGATGACCAATGCAGAACACAAGATTGGATGGCCCCCAAGGTTGAGAAGAGGCACAGTCCAATTAAGGCAGACCAATGGGCTTGTGGGTGGGTACTGCAGTCCCTACTTGATATGTTTGGCAAAGAAGATGAATCTCTGAGGGTATTTGCGAGGGACCTGACAGCGCATGATCCCAAGCAGCGGCCGTCGATGCTTGAATGGGGCAGGTATTCAGCTCTATATCTCTTGGACGCTGGAAACATAGGGAATTCCAATGCACGCAAGGCCTCGCGGCCTTGATGGAATCAAGTGGAGGGTGACAGAGAAAACATAAAGCCCCTGAATGTGAAGAAGCAGAGACTTGAGTCGGGCCAGTGTAATATGGGTGGATTCTGAGATTGCTATGGCTTAGGAATCAAGATTGGGGCACACTGATGTTTCTTGGGACAGTCAAGAGGCTTGCATTCATCAAGTGTATGTATGGATCATGTATTGGCATGAAAAAAATGTAATCTCTTCTGTGCAAGCTCCCATTCCCGAAAGGACGGCAGAGAAAGGAACAGCAAGTCGGGGGTAGAACTGAATGCCACAACAGGTATGATACTAGTAGGCAATGCGAGCTGGTCAGCACAGGGGGAATAATATACAGGATGATTGTCAATGACCACCTCCATGAAGCTGCCATCTGAACCAAGGACAGGATCCAATGGCTGCTCGAGCTCGAGCAGAACCTGACTATGCTCAACACACACCATTATGCAGATTACAGAGACAAATTCCTCACATACTACAAAGCCACCCTGGATGACAGCAATTTATTGACCAAGCTCCAGAAAGGACGAAGTCCAACCATCAACAGGATTCTCTCTGGCCTCAACGACCTTGGGATATCAGCTACACTGACTGACCTGCCCAAGCTCCCTCCACCTGATCCCAAGGAGGCAGCCCTGATGATCATGGCGAGCATTCGGGTGTATTTCCAAGGTAGGGTGTCCTCCCAAATGGAATCGGCATCTGACTCGCCTACAAATGTTTCATCGACATGGTTCCAATGACGATTGACCACAAGATTGTGCTTGGTGTACAGAAAGGAATTTACAGGGCCCTCCAGGGAGGACTCCAGATCACCAGGCCAGAGGGGCAACATCACTGCAAGAGCATGTTGGAAGAATGCACCAGTGTTGTGACGACCCGTCAGGAGACACGAGACAAGATGCAGAGGCTACAGGCTGCGCGTCAGGCATTGCAGCAATTGATGTGAGTGGCTGGGGTGATTTTTGGATAACATGTACAGTTGGTGTTGTGATATTAGCTCTTTGTCTTGTCTTACTATTGTCCTCCATCAACGGTTATGTACTGTGTCAGGCTGTAGCCTATTACACTAGTACTATTACCGAGTGCCACTACTAGTTCTCATGTCACAATCATCACCATGTGACACTGTCTTGTGAGTGCCTCCACTGAGTAGCAGAACTTTGGACAACTAATGTGGTACAGAATAAAGCTCATGGACAGTGAAGAGACGCCTTGCTTCGTTTATTGCCTTCCTACCGAAACCCTCGAAGCCATATTCATCCTTTATGCTCGTTGTTATTACTATAAGGCCAAAGGCGATCCCATTCCATCCTGGGTGAACATTTCATATGTCAGCCATTGTTGGCGCCATGTTGCTCTCAATTGCGCCACCCTTTGGACCTACCTTTTTGTCATGTCACCATGCTGGGCAGAGGAGTTGTTGGCCAGATCGAAGGCACCATTGAAGCTACATGCATATCTGTATTCCGGTGATGAACCTGAAAAGATAGCCTGGGGGTGCACTCTGTGCAACAAGTAATGAATCATGTAGAACACATCCAAGAGCTCCGTCTTTGCTATAACAATGATGTTCTTTCAAACTATATCTCATGTGCTCCTCGCTTGCAACACCTGGATGTCTTCCTCTCCAGTCATCCTTGGGATTGGTCATAGCAACCCTTTGGCAGAGATACTCCATCCCTACTTACACTCAAGCTCTATTGTTGCCCAACCCCATGGTATTCACTCGAATTGAGTGGCTTGACCACACTCAAGCTGTCCAGTATTCCTGTTCAGTTTGAACAATGCATGGAGGACTTCCTGGCCACACTCAGCTGTATGCAAGATCTCACACGTCTACATCTCAATATGACCATTAGCCTTAATGAGTACATGCTAATAGCGCAAAGACCTGACTGAGCTCACCTAGTGCATTTGCTGGGGCCAAGCCAACCAGACCACACCACAGCTGCATTAGTGTGAAGTAGTCTCCTTCCTGACAATGAGCTTCTACCCATGTGATTCTCTTGGTGAGTACTTGAGAGGAGGGCTGTTGGACATGATATCAATTATTGACCAAAGGCTTGGTCTCATAATGGATGATCTTGAGCCATATGTGCTCCTCTCCCATAGGAATACGATCAGGCTTGGTAAGTACACCTGTAGAAGAATGGATGAATACTGTGATGTCACAACAACAACTGTGCTACATACCAACAGTTCGCTTCCCATATGGGTCAAAGCTCTTCGCAAGATGATAAGCACCCTGGTTCTCAAAGTCAACTATGAATATGAAGGTCAGGTTTTGGAGGATGTTGACCATAGTACAAAGGAGTGACACCCACTCTCGCAAGCAACCATGAGTAGAATGATGCAACTTGGCTTTTCAATGTAAGAGATCATGAGAGACTTGATCAGCTCAATATCTCTATCGTCCCCCCTCATTCTGACACTAGCGATGAGACCTGGAAGGTCTACAAACGAGAGATCAGCAAGATCCGTCCCACTGATTTCCAACAAGACATAGTTCTTCGAAAACAACAACTCATTATCCTCTGAGAAACTATCATCAAGGTAGTCGTCAGGATTTTAAGACAGACTCAAAATGGCACATTGAGCACATTGAATGCAATCCTCAACAAGGGACTTGGACGTGATAGGCAGGCCAAAAGGTACAAGGCAAACAGGTATAGGTACACCCACGGAATCAGTGTGAAAGTGTAGTTTTATGATGCAACTCCATGGCAAATCAGAGTGCAAGAGCTTGTACTCCGTAGGGCACCTTTAGAGCCAACAATCAGGCACATCATCAGAGTTGAAGTCTCACTGCTTACCTGGTGCAGGTTCCCGCTGATTGAGGTAGAGTGATACCAGAGATGGATTCAATAAGAGATGACTTGCCCACACTTTGATTCCCAATGACCGCAATCATGGGAAGGTCAATATCAGTTTGAATGCTAGAGGTGCAAATAAGAGCACTCAAGAATGAGACCAAGGTACTACGTGCCCAGTGTTGTGCAACCGATTGACCAGTTCAAGCATGTCGTTTCGATGCTGGGAGTTGCTTGAGCTTGAAAGACCCACTACTATGTCACTATCACCATCAAGATTAGTACTTGTCTTCATTCTGGATGTTGCTGTCAAAGGACTGTGTTGAAAACCGTCAGTGGTGGCATGATTAGCCCCTTACATAACTTCTTCTGATGAACCTTCTGAACATGAGGCTTGCAAAAAGATGGTCGACATGGAATACAAATGTTACAATTAGAGAATAAGATACAATACGCTGGCAATCAATGCTGGCCTGCTCAGGGATTTATGGGATGACAACGACCAAGGTGTGGGTACAGGTAAGTGGATATCTTGATGCCATAATATAGACAGGTCGTAAGAATGAGTCAACATTTGACTTGGTTGAATGCAATGAGGTTTGAACATCTCATTTGAAAGCCATTCAAGAGGCATCTGAACCAAGATCATCTACATGGAAGCGACCACCCTCCTACCACCCCGACATGTCCAACACACTCTCCTGCTTGTCAGCACCATATTCAATACATTGGGTCATGATGAGCCGAATGCGAACGTCCTTGCAGGTGGAGAGGGCATCATGGAGAGATCGTAATGTGGGTGCTTTGAGTCTATCTGGCAAGTGCATCAGCAAACCTACATATTTTCTGCAATAACTGAGATCAAATGATATAGTTGATGTATCTGACTGACTGACAAAAGATAAATAGTTCACCATTTAATTAGACAGTAAGTTGATTCAGTCGTATCATATAAGTCATTCTATTTATATAACAGTATACCATTACTGTCAGTTCTGCCAGACAACTGTTAAATCAAGATAGTAAGTATACCAGTTTGTCAGTCATATCAGTACTCCAATATTATAGCCTGTCAGCCTATCAGTCCTATCAGACAACTGTTAAATCAAGATAGTAAGTACACCAGTTTGTCAGTCATATCAGTACTCCAATATTATAGCCTGTCAGTCCTATCAGTCCTATCAGACAACTGTTAAATCAAGACAGCAGTATGTCTGGGTTATCAGTCATATCAGTATTTCAACACTACAGTCTATCAGTTCTACTGTACAATCCTAGCAGATAACAATTAAATCAACTTAACAGTAATCTAGTCAGTTAGTCATACCAGTATTTCAGTACAACAGCCTATCAATCCTATCAGTCCTATCAGACTATTATTTAATCAAGACAGCAGTACATTTAGTTTATTAGTTGTGTAAGTACTTTAATATCACAGCCTATTAGCTCTACAGTCCTAGCAGATAACTATTAAATCAACTTAACAGTAACTTAGTCAGTTAGTCACACCAGTATCTCAGTACAACAGCTTATCAGTCCCATCAGTCCTATCAGGCAATGATTAAACCAAACTGACAGCAATCCAGTCTGTTAGTCACATCAGTATTTTACTATTATGGCCTATCATCTCTACTAGTCCTATTAGATAATTATCAAATCAAGCTAATAGTAATTCAGTTTATCAGTCACACCAGTATTTCAATATAAGAATCTATTAACTCTACCAGTTCTATTGGACAACCATTACTGTCCATTTCAGGTAAAGTGGCCATATGGAAAAATTATACAATAAAGAGCACTTCTTCTTGGTTAATTATAATAAAAACAAGATGGATTAACTTATAGAAGCTTACTAGTAGTATTATTGGTCACATTAACATGGCACAGGCTGTCCAAATATAGGCTCCTGGTAGGTAGGGTTGTAGATTCCTGATTAAAGAAATCCTCAGGCCAGGGAGTGGAGATATATCCACACCAATTGCCAAAGAAGGGTTTCTGCCAGTGGAGAAGTATATATTATGATAGTTCTGGTTGGACCACTGGCAACACATCGAATACAGAAATGGTCAAAACCAAGGCAAAGGAAGTACTAAGCCCAAAGAGGGTCAAGATGAATATGCAATGCTGCTGGTGTGACATGTGAATGACTAGCATCCTGGGGCCAGGTAGAGTCAATATTGACAACAGGATTGCCAGCAGCAAACCCACTCACTCACTTCCCATAGCCACATTTCCCAATGGCACATCCAAGGGAAGCCTTTTGTGGCAAAACCTAGGTGTGTTTGTCTCCAAGTCAGTCCATCCTTCATACCAGACACACATGCCAAACTTTCATCCCAACATTTGTGTCCTTCAGGACACTGTGAAGGCATGCAATAGCATCATGGAAAATAAGGTCATGCGATGAGCCTATCTCTACATTGCCTGCAACCAGATGTTGCCACTCCCTATTCACTACCAAGCATAGTTGCAGCTCAATGTGCTTGGGAGGTACATGTGCCCAATGTCTGTTGCCAACCAATGTACAGAGTCTGGATGAGGGTTGGGTATTATGAGCAAATTTGGCCTTTGCAGGGTACTAGGTCTTTGGTACTCCTCAGTGTCATTGACTTATTTTCTCACTAAGACACCATAGCTTCAATTCAGGCTCAAGGCATTGAACAATGAGATACCAGGCATCAAGAAAGTCTCTTGGTGAACCTTTTCATTCAAGTGCTAGTGAGGTTTGTGTATTCAATAAAGCAATGTA
>JBBPJO010000014.1:0-69510 GCA_038088815.1 Boletus nobilissimus | reverse complement strand
CTAAGCAATGCACATACCTGGAATGTGGTTGAACGTCCCAAGAACATGAACATTGTAAGCTGCAAATGGGTCTTTAAGATCAAGAAGAACACGGCAGGAGAGATAGACAAATACAAAGCGTGACTTGTGGTACATGGGTTTACACAGCAATACGGCATTGATTACAACAAACCTATGCACCCATTGCATGCCTCTCATCCCTACGACTTATCCTCACCATCATGGCTCAACAAGACTGGGATATGGATGTCTTCGATTTTCACAGCACCTTCCTCAACAGGAAACTGGACAACGAGGAGATAATCTTCATGGAATTACCACCTGGCTATGACAAACAAGGCCATGATCTTGTTGCTCAACTTTGCGTCGCTATCTATGGATTGAAACAAGGCACTCTCAAGTGGTACTAAAGGTTACGGAGTACACTAGAGGACTTAGGTTTCACACAGATGGAAGCTGATTGGGGAGTATTTGTTGCCAACATTGGTGACAATATCCTCATATTAGCCTTGCATGTTGACGATTGTACAATCACCAGGATTTCCCCAATGCTTATCGAAGCGTTCAAAGATGAAATTGGAACCCGGTACTGTATTATAGATCTCGGACCCATTAGCTGGTTGCTTAGGATGAAAGTCTTATGAGACCGCACCACTCAGACTATATCGCTCTCTCAGGAGCCATATGTCACTGCAATCCTAGCTAAGTACAATTTCGCCAACATGAAGCCTGTCACTACACCACTTGATCCACATGTACAATTGTCAGAAACTTAATCCCCAAAAACCACCAGTGAGATCGCACAAATGTGAAATATACCCTATCGTCAAGCTACCGGTTTGCTAATCCACCTTGCTACTGGAACTAGACTGGATATCGCTTTTGCCACATCATATGTATCTCAGTTCAACTCTAATCCCGGCTGGGAACATTGGGAAGTGATAAAGTGAATCTATTGTTACCTTATTGGTATGAAGTCGCTCACACTCACTTTTGGGACATAGACAAGAGGTTTGGTGGGTTATGTTGATGCAGACGGAGCCACTCAGGAACATCGACGAGCAATCATGGGATACACTTTTCTCATCGATGGGGGAGCAATTCTCTGGGGCTCAAAGAAACAGGAACTGGTCACTTTGTCAATGGCCAAATCCGAATACATTGCTGCTATGCACACTGCTAAAGAAGTACTTTTGCTTTGTCATCTCATCGAAGAAATGTTTGGAGCTCTGGCTTACCCCACCGTCCTCTATGGGGATAACCAATCAGCTATCGTACTCACGTGAGACAGTAGTTATCATGCCCTCACAAAACATATTGACCCATGTTACCACTTTATTTGTTTCTCAGTCGAGAATGGTTCTATTCATTTTCTGTATTGTCCTTCGAACAGCATGATTGCTGATACCCTTACGAAAGCATTACCAAGTATTTAGTATTAAAGCCAAACATTTCACACAAGAACTCAGATTACACCCTTGCATTTGAGGGGGGAGTGTTGTGTATTTGCTACGGACCACTAGATTCAAACGGACTCAGGTTTACCCATATTACATAATCAGATAGATAACCTTCACTCGGACGTGTAGATTACACCTCAGTCCTGACTTGTATCAGTACTGAGGTGAGACCCATTCATTTGTACACTTTATCCTGTACTCATTATGTCTAGTGTACCTTCTACAGGTACATAATACAGTCCTGACTCATATCAGTACTGAGTGTACCTTCCACAGGTGTCCCTTCTTCTCCCATCATGGACTCATCCTTTTTCTCCCCTCATTAGGTCAGATACCATGTACCCTAGTTAAATGTGCCATGATATAGGTTTTGTTCTGAAGTTCTGTGTGACTCAGATATCGGATAATCCCACCTTATCGATCTCTCAGTCCATCACAACACATCACCCATCTCTTCCCCTTCAACACGCTACAATGCCTGCTCTCATTCCCTGCTTCTGCCAGGCCCACAAGTGCAAAGGCACACTTGTTACACCACCAACCAAACGAACCCATGAACATGCCAATCTTCGACTGAGGATGATTGCATCGCAAACACTTCATAGGGGTATCGTTCAGCCACACGCATCCTCATAACCTCCACAAGGTCCTCTGCTCATCAAGCCTTATCTTACATGAGAGCCGATCATGCCCCCGGTATTCAATTTTCCTGATCCTGCCCCCACTTCCTTGTGTGCTGTCAAGCAACAAATGTTGGATCATGGGATACTCACTCAAGAGGATATTGACATTCAAACGCATGGAGCAGCACTTCCAAACCTTGGCCCAAACTTTCATACACCCAATGCTCTGTTGGATGTGGTAAACTATTATTTGACTTACAACATGTTATCCAGTGCAGGTGCACAGCCTTTTACAAGTTACATCATGCATATGCCTCCCAAGGATCTTGAGAGTTGCCAGCTTGAAAAAGAACTAGAAAAGGCTGCTGAGTGTTTTACACGGGATACAAACGATCATCATGACGATCATGAAATCCCCCCTGAAGATCAGCAAGATCTCGACTTTGGATTTGATGACAATCAAGACGAAGAACAACAGCCCAATGATGAAGTCCTTGTACCTCTGGTGAACGACTTATCGGACAGTATTCCTGATCCCTTTCACCCCCTTTCGACACTGTTTCACAACCGGAGTCTGGTTACATCCAATACAGCCCTCCCCCCACAGCTTGTCATTATCTATGCGACCGTTACATGGCTTCACCTTCAATGGCACCTACTGCGTGCTGCATGCAACACATTGCTTTCTGTCTTTGCATGCCTTCTTATGGTCCTGTCGCCTCAGTTCAAGATACCTTTCATCACCCTGCAATCAGCTATGAACATGCTTCGATTGGATCCACCAGTCTTGTTCCTTCCTGTCTGTCCTCAGTGCCTCGACATTTTCCCGGCTGCTGGCTCGCTCCATACTCAAGACTCTTGCCTTGCCTTTTCCGTCGACCTCTTCCTTCCTGACAAGACCAAATGAGGCAAAGATTGGACAAACAAGATTCCATATATCAAGTATCCCTACCTATCGCTCTTGCAGCAAATTTAATCTCTCCTTGCAATACCGGGACTCGAAAATGCTCTGGATAAATGGTGGACTAAGCCATGCACACCAGGCCAATATCAAGACATATTTGATGGTGATATGTGTCGCTCCAAGCTCCAAGCTGCTGATGGAAGGCTATTCTTCTCTAACGGTACAGGCGAAACTAAAGGACCAAATGGGGGACTTCAAATTGGGGTCAATTTAGGCATCGACTGGTATGTACACTTACACCACATCTCATGTACCACATGGGCCTCATGTACATACCAGGTTCTCATATATCTGCAGTAACATCACCCCATCGCATTCATCCTGTCCAACCTCTTTCTCAATCTGCAATCTCCCACCAGAGTATAGGTAGTATGAGATTTGTGGTCTTGCAATACGTCTGATCACTCTTTTAAAGATACAGAACTGCCAACCTCCTCCTCACAAGTATTCTCCCTGGCCCCAAGGAACAAAATCCCGACCAGATTCAATGCTTCCTCCAGCCCATTGTCTCTGACTTACTTCGACTTTGGAAAAACAGCATCAAAGTCCCTACCAAGTCTTGTCCTGAAGGTATTACATTTCATATTCTTCAGTTTGGTTTTTTACAGGATCTGTAGGTCGCTTAGTCCATGTTATCCTCATTGCAGTGGTTTGTGATAAGCCTGCTACGCACCAACTTGGTGGATTTGGTTCCCACTCCCATACCTATTTTTGCACTGCATGTTGGATCACACGAGCTGACAATGACAAGCCAACTGTGTTCATGAAAGATGGTAGGTCTGTCAACTGCTTGTTCTGGGTTTGCTGATAAGTCTGCAGCATTTCGGGAGTGAACAGATCATCAACAATGCCAGTACAGAGCTGAATATCAAAAGATCACTTTACCTACTGTGCGGAAAAACTTTGTCAAGGAGTATGCAACATGTTATACTGAATTATCTAGACTTCCCTACTTCAATCTTGTTGAACAAATTGTGGTCGATCCAATGCACAATCTGTTTCTCAGTGAGTAATGATTCCTTCCTTCCTCCTGAACACCTGATCTTCAAGTTTGTTATTACTAGGTCTTGTAAAAACACACTTCTACAACATTTGGGTGCAGGGGAAGATACTTCGTGCTACCCATGAGCTTCGCGTCTTCCATCAGATGTTAGCTGAGGTTTGTGCTGACCTTTTTGTGTCATTTGGTTGTTGCCCTTACTGTCCCACTTCCTATATAGTTTGTTGTTCCTATAGCTTGCAGGAAACTTCCAACCAATATTGGCATGCCATCTGGTGGGTCCCTGACAGCTGATCAGTGGTTATTGTTATCCACTATATATGGTCCCATCATTGTAAGTCAGGTCTTCTATCCCCACCATGACAATATTCAATCCCGAGATAGATCCCCCAGCTCTGGAGTGCCTGTCTACCAAACACAGATAGTCAACAATGTTAAAGAGTCATATGCCAGGAACAGGACGCGAGCGACACGGGATGGAGCAGCAGGTGTTGTTCATGATAATGGATGACATACAGTAGGACGAGTGGCTATGAGACAATCTAGGTACTGTATAGTTCTTAGGTAAGCGGTAACGTAGTGAACGATTCTACTCTAACAAACAAGTCCTAAATGACCATGTTATGCTCATCTCTCATCAGGAAGCTAAGAAGACTGTGTAGTTGGCCAAGAAAGTGGTGGACTCCCAGGCATTAAAAGCTGCCAAAGCACAAGGTAAATATGTATATGAGGCTGAAAAGGCACAGATTGCACAGGAGAAAGTAATGGCAGCTGAGTTAAAGAAAGCTGAAAAACTCAAGGTGAATGTGGCAAAGCAAGCTGAGAAGGCCCATGTACTAGTGGAGAAAAAGCTTGAAAAGGCTAGACTCGCAGAGCAACGATGGGTATGTATTTGGTGTTGTGATGGAGATTAGGCTTACTACCGAATATAATCAGCTTGTGAAGGGAACTGGTAGAACTCCTGCTTCAAATTCACATCCCATGCTTGGTTCAGAACTACCTCTCAATGCACTAGCTTTGGAGCCACAGAACATACCAGAAGACAGGACTGCTCATGAGGACAGCAGTGGAGCTCACGATGACCTTGACAAACTCAAGGCTGCCCTTCACCCCAATGACCCAGCCAATTTCCTCAAACTCTCTATGGCCTTGCGTATTCTTGTCAAGCATACATTGTTGGACCATGACATTGTTGAGGCTGATCACCTCCTTCGTGAATACTGTACAGAATTGATTCGGGTGAGTACCACAAATACACACTGAGTCACTAACTCTACTTGATCTTTCCTTTAGCTCTATGGATCAAGTTGTATCAAACCAAATCATCATTACACCACACACATCACCATGTTTGTGTGCAATTTCGGGCTGCTACACAATTTCTGGACTTTCCTTTATGAACAGCTAAACAAGGTCCTGAAATCTTTCAAGACCAACAATCACTCAGGTGGCGAGTTGGTGACAACATTCTTCACTAAATTCCATCGCATGTCTCAATCAAGTCATCTAGTAAGTCCCCTGCTTATATCTCATGGTTGGGGCTGACTTCTCAGACATTCTCACTTCTGCAACACAGAGTGAACTCCTTTCCTGTGGAGGTGGTGGAAATTGTGCTCAAATCATCATGTGAAGAGTGTGGTATGGTCATGGGCTTGGTGGCACTTTCAAGGGATCTGGATGAGGAGCACATAGATGGTAAGTCTACCATCACTAATATACCATACCTATTTGATGAAATTTGGTTAGGCAATAAAGAGTATGCACTGAGTCCACGACGTGAGCAAAAATGGATGTCAATCAATACAAACCTCCTCCTTGCCAAGACACTGAATTTCAGTTCCCCCGAAACACCAGTCTACTGACAGTTTAACCATCCAACTGTTCCTGGTAGCATCCTGCTCAGCCGTGATGCGACATTCTTTGACTATGCCATCATCCATGGAAAATGGTACTATGCATCTCTGATGGTAGGATTGAGGGTGTCTTTGCTCACTAAAGTCTACATCCCGCAATCAGGCTTGTACATGCATGGGGAGATCCTTGAGATCTTCCAATTTAATCAAGATATTCATCACACAAATCAATTGATGTGGTTCGCATGGATGCGATGGTTCAAGCCATGGAAGGGTGAGTGAGAGAATATTTGGGATATGTTGTAAGTACAATCTACATGGTATTTACAGGGACTGCTAATGGTATTATCTAGTTTGGTCGCAAATGTCAATCTATGGGAACTCAAGGAGTATATTGGAGAGGATATGTAACTTCTGATGCTTGTCCCTCTTGCCTGGATTTCTGGACAGCTTCTCCTCAAAACAGTGTCGATTGGTTCTGAGAGGACAAAGGTCTGGGCAACAATCGATTTAGTAAAGGTATGAACACCTATCAAGATGGTATTGACCTGTCTAACTATGTTGTAATAACCAGGGATGGTTTGTAACAACTTGCATAGTTGCTGTAGCACAACAATCACAAGTGATCTTTTATTTGAACAAACTGACATGTGGAATATCAAGCAGTCATATCAAGAGCCGTGACATCTACAGGTATGCCAGCAGACTCAGATGCTTCTGCAAGATGTGTGGCTAATTCAGCTGAGTAGTCATGATCCTCGGTGCTGAGATTACCCTCTTTTGCATTTTCACAGAACCCTTGCAGCCAAGGCATTCCCTTGATGACATCTGCAAATGGGTGAGCTTGGAGCCATATAGGATTGCACATTGGCTTATAGGGTTTTGATGGCAGCAATTTTTGAGAGTTAGGTACATGGTTGGTCATCTTCGATGGATGAGCATCAAACACATTTTTTTCTTTTGGCTTTGTAGCCTTGCAGCATTTGGGCAGTGGCTGTTGAGTGGTATCATCTTCACCTTGCACAATGGCTGAGCTGATGGAATGATCGCCCCACTTTTGCATGGCATCCAAGATATGCAGGAATGCAACAAACTGCAAAATGATATGGTGAGTTTCGAGCTCTAGCAGTGCCAGAAACACTGACATCAAGTGACCACCATTTTAGGCCTTTTACTTCCCTGCTCCCCTTGTTGACATTTTGTTTTCCTCAGCAGGTTCAGGTCCCTTCACTCGAGTCATCCTCAGCATATGAAAGGCTGTCCGACATGAATTCGGTGTCAATTAGTGCCACTGTGCCCTCCACACCATAGTGGGCTTCAAAGGCAGAGACTGTTGAGCAACAGTTACCTGCAACCTACACATTCCCATGAAGTGGGGATAAAAACCAAGATAAGTTCACTCACTACAGCACACCGAGAGCACTGTCTGTTCATGTTTTGCTTGTTTTCATACTTCTCTTGTTTTACAGGGTCTTTCTCAGTCATGATCTGGGTCACAAGGTTTTGAAAGTAATTTTTTGTTATCTTCATGATTATATCATGGTTGTAGTCGTCATCTTCCATTTGGGGTTTTCCTCCACTAGAGGCACAGAGAGCCTGGAGAACTGACTAGTATATTTTCTGTCACTACATGACGGAGAGCACCCACTAACCATTTCAGCATCCCAGACTTGATTGATGACCTCACTCATGAATTTTGCATTCACTCCTTGATCAATCTTCTCACCCCACAAAGGACGCCAAAAGGGTTTTTCACCATCCATGATGAACGCTTTACCACCAGGGTGTGGTTTCAATGTGTTCAGATAAGCCAATGGAGTGGTCAACCCCACACAAGTCAAAGAACTGAGGGGCAGGAGCAGACAAATCAATTTTGTGTTTGTGTTTTCATTTTTGTTTTCGATGCATGTGTTCAGTTTACATAATCATTGTGTTTTCCTCCTGGTTTTCATTTTCATTTTCATTCTTGTGTTCGACAATGATGATGATGCAGCAAAGACTTGATGTGACAGACAAGGGGAGGATGCAAGAAGGTGATGAAGACAAAGACAAGATAAGTCATAACACATAGAGGACATGGACATGGGTGATGTGACAACAATAACTGTAGCAATCACAACAACACAATCACCACATTATCATCATTGATGCACCTGCCCAACTTAGTCTAACCTGCAGGTAACCTTCATGGGTGATTGTACAGTACCTGCAACCAAACCCAATGCTCATGATGTCACAGCACCCATCAAAATTTGCCAAAGACTCACAACATAGTATTAACGAGTGATGTGGATATCAAAGAGTGACATGGATGCTAGTGATGCATTAGAGAATGACATGGGCTATAAAGTGAGGATTATCTGTAGTCTATGATGGAATGAATCCATCAGGAGGAGACATGAACTATATGGCATTATAAAGTGAGGACATTGAGTCACCTACAATTGAATGGATCCAACCATCAAAGTTTGTGGAAACATTAATGTCGTCAGGAATGTCTTCACTAATGAGTGATGTAGTGGTGGAGTCAAGCAGAACATCAACTGACAAAAGGCATATATGAATATGAATGCCCTAAAACTGCGTTAGCTGGGATTGTGCAAGAGTCTGATGCCACACACAACGTTTTCCTCCCAAGCATGAGCTGATTTGAGGTCAAAGCGGATCTAAAGATGACATTAATCAATAGGAGGAAAGTTCTTCATGGTCAATATGTCCCCATACCCAATTTTTTTCAAGTGGATCAATCGGTAGAAATGGGCTTGCAGTAATACAGAGCAGGAAAATTTTAGCACGATGAATGGGATTATGATTGTTTTCACCCTTGCTAAAAAGAGTTTGGTTGTCAGCATTACATGGTGCTCCAACACCACAAAGATAGTGCTTTAGATGTGACATCCATCTAGCAGCGAGTGTCGGATAGTTGAGCAGAGGATTGAATCCAGGAGTGAATGGTAGGGATGAGGCTTCTAGGGCTATGGGCTCAAGATGATCAAGGACTTGAGAGAGAGCAGTCACCTTGTGACCACTGAACATTGCACATATAATATTTGTGGGAGACATCTGGGCCTCAGAACCTAAGTGATGATAAAAAAACTATAAAATGTGTTTAGTCATCTGAAGTTGATATGAATGAGGAGATTGGCATATATCTAGGAAGCGGGCTTCATTAAACATGGTCTCATGGGATGCTAGACAAAGAGCAATGTAGACACCATGTGTACATTTTGCTCTAGCAACTTCCATTTTGAAAACCATGACTGACATCAGCAAACCAACCCTCACCCATAGTTGTGACTCCAGAATCCACAGCATACTCTAGACATGACAGACATGGACAGACATGACAGACTTACCCAGCATGTCACACATTGTGACCAAAGTTGTCACATGATTACAAATGATTATATAAGGCATTATGGTAACCTTATGTAAGCATTATGTAAGCAATATCAAATTAACCCTTACCCATGCTTTTGACTTGGAGAATCTATGGCATACTTCAGATTTAGCCAGGATGTCACAGACTAGGACAGACTAGGACAGAAGTTATGATAAACTGTAATTAAAAAGTGTAGTAAAAAGTGTAGTAAAAAGTGTAGTAAAAAAGTGTAGTAAAAAAAGTGTGGATTGCAGGTGCTCACCGAGCTTGCTCTGTTGGGCTGGTGACAGTGTATGCAATCGAGCAATCTTGAATGTAAAGATTAGATTGATGCCTGGGAGTGCAACTATTACAGCATACCAGAATGGTGTGATCAATCTCAAGAATCATTGTATAAGGATCTTGGGCAGGTTCGAGCCATAGTTGGGTTACTCCATTGTGGGTGGCAGCCAGGTGTGGAGTTGAGAAAAAGTTGATGGTGTGACAGCTTTGAGAAATATATCACTGGTAGCTGCTTGATAATCTGCAGTGAGTAAAAGAATAATAGATGGAGAGATAGGCAGAGGATCCATGCCCCATATCAGGCCTGTCCATAGGATAAGACCATATGCATGAAAGGCACACAGGTCCTCCTCACTCGGGAGAAGACTAGTGATAATAGAAATGAAATACCCACCCTCAACTGTCTTCTGCCAGTGATTGGAGTGCCCTGTGATGAGGAGCATCAGAGCACTCCAAAAGCTCTGCAATGGCCTGTTGCCTACATCAGGAAAATGCGAAGAAACAGGTATTCACTGTTGATGATGACAAATACATAGATATTAATATAACAAGACTGATCCACCTTTACATTTGGTGATCCACTGAAGGCAATATTTTGGCCACTCTGTTTAGCTTATGCTCAACATATATAATGGCTGGTGAATATGTTTCTGGACAATCAGTGGCTACATTTCAGTTATCAGATCTCCATTACCCGACCAAGCAACATAAGTCTGACCAATAGAGGGGATAACAAGAACTAGCTACTTGCATCCTGATAGTGAGATTATCTGACCATATGTTACCAGCACAAGGCAATGATGTGGATGTTATATATTGACATAGCTCAGATGAAAAGGCTTCCCAAGATTTGTAAATTGTAAGTCTGGAGTACAATATATATAAAAATAGTGCTGGCAGGCCAATGTTCCAACTGTCATGATGACTGCCTGATAGCTTCCAAATTTCCACCCATATCAGCACTGACTTGAGGGGGTACCTGGCTGTTCTCATGGACAACACATCCATTCAAAATTCATACATGTGCTCGGCTTGCTCAGTGCATTCCAAGTCGAAGCACAAGACATGTACTATATGCTACATGTTGAAAAGCCTTTTTGCCTCTCACAGATGTTTAGCACAGACTCGGACATGTTCAATGTGATTTAGCATTCAAGGTAAATGATGTGAGACTCAGTCTAACTTACCATGACCATCTGAAGCTGTATGACCAGTGTGAGTCAGCAACATTGACTTAGAGCCAGCACATCTTACCAAATCCACAGGAATTAAGGGATCTGCAAGACATGGCTTGTATCTCACCGCCAATGAGGGCTCACACTCAGATGAGTCTACTAGTTGACACATAGGGTAGCTAGTAGTATGATGTTGATGATATGGAGTTCAGGTTCACCTGAGAACACCTTGGCTCAGAAGGAATATTATCACATAATTGTAATGCACAGCATAGTGTGCTGCGATACTAAGACACTAAGCTCAAGCAAGAACGAAGAAAGAGCGAGGGTACAAGTGAAGTTTGTAGTTTGAGTGTTGAGCTTCAAGACAATGTGAAGCCCAAGTGGTCTCATCTATCTAGGTATGAACTATATGCTCACTAGACTCAGTGGTCACTAGAAATAACACTGATATTGCATAGAACTAGCTTAGGGAAAAAGCACAGCCAAGAGTGGTAGGAGTTTATATGTATATGGTAGGCCCCTGGTCCATGCATTGAGTCAAGAAATGAAATGAGGAGCAGGAGTCTGAAGGGATTCTGTCTCTGTCCAAGTATGACTTGAGTGTGTAGCACTACAAAGTCAGCCTGAGTCATAAATTGTCATGCACAGTACGTGCAGTAACACATGTGCTGCAGCAAAAAGTCCAAAATAATACACTGTGGTGGAAGTGGAATGAATGTCTAAACATGGATATAGGCAGGGCGCCATGTGAGCCAAAAGAGAAGAGAAGATCAAGAACATATCTGACATATGTGGAGGACGACTTTCACTACTAATACAATGTATAGTGAACAAGACAAGAGGTGAACCAATGGAAGAGTGAAGAACAAGTGTACCCCCTCAGTAAACCATAACAGAATCCCTTTGGACTCCCACTCCTTATTTCCTTTCTTGACTCTATGCACAAACCAGGGGCCTACCATATATAAACTCTCGCTGCTCTTGGCTATACTTTTCCCTAAGCTAGTTCTATGCAATACCAGTGTTATTTCTAGTAACCACTGAGTCTAGTGAGCACATAGTTTGTACCTAGATAGGTGAGATTGCTTAGGCTTCGCATTATCTTGAAGCTTGGCACTCAAACTACAAACTTCACTTGTACCCTCGCTCTTTCTTTGTTCTTAGTTAAGCTTAATATCACAGCATACTATGCTGTGCGTTACACCATGGCCTTACTAAGGGGGTAATTTTCATCCCAACTCACAAGAGTGTGGACACTGAGGGAGTAGTGCAGCTCTTTTTCAAGAAGGTCTTTCCCTGCTTTGGACTCCATGACAAGGTGTTATGGTTTGCTGAGGGGGTACACTTTTTCCTTCATCCTTTTCTTTTGTTTGCTCATCTCCAGTCTCGCTCACTATACATTGTATTCATAGTGGAGTCGTCCCCCACATGTACCAGATACGTTCTCGATTTCTTTTCCTCTTTTGGCTCACACAGCACCCCACCTATATCCATATTTAGACATTCTTTCTGTTTCCACCACAGCATCTTATTTTGGACTTCACGCTGTGGCACATGTGTTACTGCACATGCTGCGCATAACACTTTATGACTCAAACTGACTTCATAGTGCTGTGCACTTGAGTCATACTTAGACAGAGATGGGATACCTTTGGACTCCTGTTCCTTGTTTCCTTTCTCAATTCTATGCACAGACCAGGGGTCTACCGTATAAATACTCTCGCCGTGCTTGGCTGTACTTTTCCATAAGCTAGTTCTATGCAATATCAGTGTTGTTTCTAGTAACCACCAAGTCTAGTGAGTGCATAGTTTGTACCTAGATAGGTGAGATCGCTTAGGCTTTGCATTGTCTCGAAGCTCAGCACTCAAACTACAAACTTCACTCATACCCTCGTTCTTTATTTGTCCTCACTTGAGCTTAGTATCTTTGTATCTGTAACGCACAGCGTAGGGGTAACGTAGCGTACTGCGATACAAAGAAGGATTCATGAGTTGAGATGCGAGAGCGAGTGACAAGCAGAGGAATCCTTGAGGAGCAATGCCAAGCTTCAAGACGACACGAAGCCTAAGCTGGTCTCACCTATCTAGGAACGTCGCTAGACTTGGTGGTCACTAGAAACTACACTGGTATTGCGTAGAACTAGCTTAAGGAAAATACAGGAGGGCGAGAGAGCACCCTTATATATGGTAGGCCCCTTCTAAATAAGGAAAGGATGCGCAGCATCCGCAGTAGCTAAAATATGACTCGATGTGTAGCATATGAGTCGTAGTGAGTCATAACAGGTCAGGATGAGTCACGACGAGTTATAAATAGAAAAGGCTATGCCGCAGGCGATGAAGTCTGAATAAAGCGACTGCGGCGGAATGAGAGGGAAGTCTGAATATGGTACAGGTGGGGCGCCGTGTGAGACAGAAAGGAAAAGAGGTCAGAAGACGTATCTGGTATAATGGAGGACAACTCCATTACGAATACAACTGCATACGGTGAAGAGAATGAGACTAGAAGTCAAGTGAACGAAAAAGTGAGGAAAAAGTGTACCCCTTCGTAAACCGTAACAGTATCGCAGCATGCTACGCTGTGTGTTACACAAGGTTATCTCAGACTGTAGTCCACAGTTTGCCTCAGCCTTTGCTCTAGAACTAGCAAGGCTCCTTGAGTATGACCCACTCCTCTCCTTCACCTCCCACCACAGACCAACAGAGAGATGGAACACGACAATCAGGAATTGAAACTTAGCTTCTGATCTTTTGCCAAGGAGACACCACCTGATGGTTGGACCTATTGCCAATGGCGGAATTCTGTCACAACTCTTCCATCAATTCTGTAACAGGAAAGACTCCATTTAGCTTGATGTTTGGGTATGAGCTGAGGGCTTACCCATTAATAGAAACCACCACCTTCCTCCCCACTCTTGAAAAACACCTTGGAAATCTTGATGAAGCCCGCAAGGAAGCCACCGCCACCCATGAAAAGGCACAACAATACATGCATGAATGAGTCATGCCAAAATTCAAACCCTGGAAAGTTGGAGATAGGGTATGACTCGAGGGCTGTAACCTGAGGCTCTGATATCCTTCTCAAAAACTAGCCCCTTGATGCGAGGGACCATTTGAAATTTCACAGGTCATTTTGCCTGTTTTGTACAAACACCACTTGCCAAAGATGTGGAGAATTCAAAATGCCTTCCATGCATCACCCCTGACTCCCTATCGGGAAATTGCCAAACACAGACCAAACTTTGTTCCGCTTCCACCAGACATAATAGATGGAGAAGAGGAATTTGAAATTGAACAGATTCTAGCCCATCAGGGCTCCACTTGATGCCACCACTATCTGATTTTGTGAAAAGGATACCCATCCTCCGAAAACACCTGGGAACCTGAGTCCAATCTAGGACATGCTGTGGACCTCCTTAATGAATGTAAGGCCAGGGATCTGATTGCCTTCCCTCCTTAAACCCACAAATCTCTCTTGCTTTTGAGTTGAGCCCTAGCTTCTCCATTGTTGCCACCATTCTCACCAAACTCTTGATGTCCTCCTCCTTGTCCAATGCAACACCCTTTTAACTCCCCATTCACACCCACCACTCCCCAGACCACCCCTGACAAATCCTCTTCACTTCTGCCCTAGAGAACCCCGCTATGACCTGTGCACCATCATCCGTATCCCATTATCAAGACAGCCTGATTCTCCAATCTCTGGGAATCATCTTTCATATGTATGCCACTGGATGGACACTCCATGCACAACTCTTTCCAGATGGGACCCTGCCTGTCTACACTGTGGCCATGGAACAGGCCATTCATGCCTCCAGAGATGCTATCCTTGACACCTTCAGTGACCATGGATTCGCCAGGGTCCTCTTACTACTCCCATCCCCCTTGTATGTACACACACATTTTGCAACCCATCATCAACACTCTCCCTGCCCACCTACAAACCTACTACCTGGACAACAATGCAGATCACCCCTGGGACGGGAACACCTGGGCCAGAAATCCCAGACAACCAGTTTGGGGTAATGACTCCACTGTCATCCCCAGCCCCCTCTCGTTCCCCAACTCCACATCCACAGAGCCATTGCCTATCCCACCTCCAAACCCTTCTGCAACTAGTGGACATTCCTGAAATAGAGATCTTGACATTGCTCCAGGTAGTGATACTGTTCCTGGACCTCTCACCACTCTCCCTGCAGACCACCCCTACATCCTCGCCTTCCTCACTACTGTACTCCTCCTTGAATGAGGGATTTCTACCCCTGAACCTGAGCATGTATTTCCCACTCGAGAACATCCCTCCACTCCAACACCCTCCTGCCATCCTTGTAATGTCAAATGGCATGGCACAAAGGTTTCATTCAGACTACCCAGCTCCTTAGCACAAGCTTTGGGCAAACGTCCTGCAGGACATTGAGAAAAACTACAACAGGCAACTCTGTTCCCCTCCACCCATTGGTATAACAAGGACTTCATGGCAACACCCTCACCATCGCCAGGCTGCTCCTCTCGACCCATCGATGTAGATGCTATTCCCTCCTTATCGCCCACTCCCTCTCACCCCATCCTCAGTTACTGTTTCATTTGTAATCAGTGGGGACACTGTTGCAATAGCAGGGATCTGGCATGTGCATGAGATCCCTAAGGAACTACTGTAGGGTACTTACCTTGGGGCTGAAGGGGTTTCTCAGAGATGATAGCAGTAGTGGATCAAGAGAGAATTGTATTATTCAGACTCCGCAGAGTCTTATATAGACTTTGTAATGCTTACTTAATATAAGGTCACGTGACTGTAACTATGTGTCCTTTCAACACTCCCCCTTGTCTAGTATATGGTAGATGCATAGATATAAAAGTGAGGAATGTAAAGTAAAATAGAAAAAACATCTGCACAGTCTAAGATGGCAAGTTAAATTCCAAACCAAGCTGAGAGCAGAACTCTTTGAACTTGACATGTCCAAGGTTCTTGGTGAACATATTTGCAGGGTTGTCAGTTCCTGGGATGTAGAGTAGCTCTACTTGCTTCCATAGCATTACAGCATCATGTACAAAGTGGTAACAGATGTGAATGTGTTTGGAACATTTTTCAGTGATGGGGTTCTGTGCATTGAAGAGTGAACCTTGATTATCACCACAAACAGGAATGGGGCCAAGGTGATAGCCAAGTTCTCCCATCATTCAATGAATCCAAATAGCCTAGCATGTACAGTTTCTCAAAGCCATGTACTCAGCTTCCATAGAAGACAGAGCAGTGATCTTTTGTAAGTGTGAGTTCCACAATAACACACTATCCACAAATTTCAGGTAAAAACCTGTCTGTGAGTGAGACATGACTTTGTCCTGTCCCCAATCAGAATCAGTGCAGGCGATAATGCCTTTACCGGATTTGCCATGATATACAAGAGAGTAGTCTTGGGTACCAAGAAGGTACCAGCATATATAGAGCTTTGTTAAGGTGCTCTTCTGACAGGTTTGCAGACATGCGGACAAGTTGGGTAACTGCGTATGAGATGTCAGGTCTTGTGCTGATCATAAGATACAGCAATGATCTAATCACCTGTTGAAATCACATCCAGAGTTACAGTTGGACAGGGAGATCATTTTTCTCTGGGGTAGTAACCCTGAGGGAGAGGGGTGTTGGCAATCCCTGCATTAGTCATACCACATCACTCAATGACTTTGTTGAGATATTCTTGCTGGTCTATCTTAATAGTTTGTCCATCTCGATGTATGTTCATTCTTAGGAATTCACATGTTTCTCCTAAGTCATGACAGTCCCATTTCTTCATGAAAGTGGCTTTAACCTTATCTACGAAAGGTTTGTTGGGGCCACAGAAGATGGCATCGTCTACATAGATGATCACTAGGATAAGCTCTTTGCCTTTGTGATATATAAAGAGGCCAGCATCTGTTTTAAGATGCATGAAGCCAAGTTCTTTTATGGATTTGTCAAGTTTGCACCACCAAGCTAATCCTGCTTGTTTTATGCCATATAAGGTGCATAGTAATCTCAAGACCTTCCCTTTGAGATGAGTAGGGATAAAGCCTTCTGGGAAGTCCATGTAGAGTTCTTTGTCCAGTTTGCCATATAGATAGGCAGATTGGACATTGAGACTAGTAATATACCAGTTTTCTATTGCTGAGAGGGCGAGCATACACCACACTGTCTCAAAGCATATAACTGGGGAGAATATTTGATCAAAATTAATCCCTTCTACCTGGGAGAAGCCTTTGGCAATAAGCTGGGCTTTCTGTCTACCATCTGTTTTAACATCAAAGGCCCATCAATTTTTGATAATCTTTCTATTTGTGGGTTGATCCACAATCTTGTAGACCTTTTGATCTTTGAGTATCTGTAGTTCATCATGGCAGGCTTTATGCCAGAGAGTTTGCTTATCTTGTGGCAGTTTAAGTATATCGTGGTATGTCCATTCACAGTAGTTAACATTAGACCATACCATTTCCAGCAGGAAGGCACAGCTGCAGAGGTATGAAACCAGTGCATTTCCCCCTTCCCTGGTGATGTGCTCAACATCATCTTCCAATGGAGTTGGGGACAGAGGCAGTCCTCCAGGGACAACAGGTGAATCCAAAAATCCAGCTGGTGCTTCTCCTACAAGCTTGCGCCAATCAGAGGTGTGCTCAATGTCCTGTATCTGACAGACAGGGTCATGACACTCCCCATATGTATTTCCAGGACAGAGAGGGGCACAATGTTCACATTGCGGTTGTTGAGGACAAGCAGGAGGAGGCAGTGGCTGATGGCAAGGAGGGGCAACCAGAGGTGTTGTAGGTGCCCTTGCAGGGGGCGGAGTGGCAGGATGTGGTACTGGTTGACAAGGAGGGTCATTGGAAGGAGCAGGTGCTGTGTCATCTTCCAAGTCTGGGTAGATGGATTCAGAGTTGGAAGACTCGTCATCATGTGAGTGAGGATTTGGCTGATGGTTAATTGGCCAGTGAGGCTGAGCCTTTGAGCATCTCGGAAAGAGATTCTCATCAAAAATGGTGTGTGCTGATGTATGTAGCGCATTGTTAGGGCACATAAGGGGGTAGTTTGAATCACTACCAGCAGATATGCCCAGGTAGATCATCAGCTGCAATTTTGGCTGCAATTTGCTGCCACGTGTTTTGACGGGAATGTGGACATAGGTGCCACAGCCAAAGACTTGAAGATGTGAAAAGGTAGGCTTTTGGCCTGTGAGCATCTTGGACAGTGTTTTCCAATTGAGTCACACAAATGGGGTGCGATCGTACACATGTAATGCATGCATAACCGCAAACTCCCAGTAAGAATCGGGCAGGCAAGCCTGCAATCACATGGTTTGTGCTTTGTTCATAATGTTATGGATTAGGCATTCTGCACACCCATCTTGCTGGTAAGCATAGGGGGCAGATTGTTGTATATGAATGCCATTGTCACGCATATACTCAGTGAAAGCTTTGGAGATATATTCCCCCCCTGCATCAGAGTGCCAGTGTTTTATTATGGCATTGAACTGAGTATGCACATAGGTGTGGAATTGTTTGGTGGCTTTAAGTGTTTGGTCCTTGGTTTTAACCAGGATGACCCAGGCCATGGAAGTGAAATCATCATAAAAGATGACAACATACTTGTATTTATGCCACTATTGCATGAAGCAGCTTGTTGAACCACTGGTCACTGCAGGTCAAGATGGGGTCAAGATGGTGTGTGCTGATGGGTGGATTCAGTGGGTTTACCCCATTCTTGCAGCATTTATTGGGGATTACCCAGAGCAGTGCCTGGTGGGTTGTTGTGCAGAGAACTGCTGTCCAAAGTGCTATGTGCCTGCTGACCAATGTGGTGCCAATGTGCATTTCCCACTGTGCAATCAAGACCAAATGATAGATGTTCTCTGCACACAGGCTACTGGTCAATACCCTCCCAAGTTCATCACTGACGGCCTTCGTCCCATCTTCTCTCCCTTCTGCCAGTTGGCTGATCTTCCCCACTCTGACATCTTCTCTTCCATTGCTTCAGATATCCTACACCAGCTTCACCAAGGTATCTTCACAAAAAATGGTGTGCAACTCTTGCGGGCACAAAAAACTTTGACAGTCAGTTTTGTGCAATGCTATTCCATCCTGGGCTCCAATATTTTAAGGAGGGCATTTTGAAAGTTCAGCAGAGGACTGGTACTGATCATAAACAACTCCAGCACATTTTCATAGGTGCTCTTGTTGGCATGACCCCACACCAGGAGATTGTACAAGCCGCTCATGCATTGCTTGACTCCATCTACATTGCACAATACCAGTCCCACACTAATAACACCATCACTCACTTACAGTGTGCCCTGGATAACTTCCACACAGTCAAGGACATCTTCATTGAGCTGGGATGCCACAAGCATTTCAACATCCCAAAGCTTCACTTGCTGCTCCACTATGTTGACTCAATCAAGATGTTTGGGAGTCTGGATGGCCTCAACACTGAAAACTTGGAGCGTCTCCATATCAATTATGCCAAGAAAGCCTATGCTGCCAGCAACCGGAAGGACTATACAATCCAAATGACTAAATGGCTGACTTGTCAAGAAGCTGTCATCTGGTTCAAAACATATCTTGCTTGGTACAATAATGGCCAGACTAACAGTCTAGCTTCTGGGTACCGTAGTGATGATACTAGTGACCATGCTACCAAATGTGAAGTGGCCCACTGCACTATGTTAAGTGTTTTACTTCCTGGGCAGTGCTATCACATTGCTTCTTGTCCTCACTCCCCCCAAAGGACCATGCAATATTTGGTTGAACATCATGGTGCTGTCAACTTTCTCAAAGCACTCAAAACATTTCTCATTACTTTACCCTTTGATGGTCAATACTTTCAACTGAACATCCATGACCATTTTGACTGCTTTAGCAATGTGGTGATTCTGTTACAGTTGCAGGAGCATATGTCAGATGCCAACACAGCAAGGATTTGTTCTCACCCACAGTGTTCATGTGGACCCCACAAGCCCCAAATCACAGCACAGTGTGACACAGTCCTGGTCCAGGGATGATGTGGAGGCACAACAGCTTGGAGGGTTTCAAGGTATGCAGTGATCACCTTGAACCGAATAAAACCAAACACTGTCTACAGGTCTTTGTGTAGCCAAAATCTGTGCAATTTTCAAGCTGCTACCTCATCTGGGCAACTATCCCCATCCCCTCACCTATATTCACTGGTTCAAGCCTTTAAACCATTTCAACCACAATGTTAAAATGTTCTGCATTGGTCACTCTTCTTGGAACCATCTTCCTAATGTGGCGGTAGTACCAATCACTCACCTCATTCAGCCATGCCACCTAATTCCAAAATTCCCTAGTGGTGCTGTTGATCCCTTGTGGATTCATGGCCAGGCAATGACAACTGCTGACACTTTTTACTTGAACAGGTACATCAATCTACACAGTTTTGACCAGTACAGAATACATCCAATATGAAGTTTGTATGGTGGTGGCAGCAGGCAGGTGGGTTGTAAGTAGTATTCTTATTACCTGGCTATGTATCTGCACTCAGGCTCATGAATGTTTGGATGTAGATACCCAGGGGCCAGTATTGTTAGATACCAGAAAATCCCACCCAGACTAGACTCTGACCAGAGCAAGGGAATGAGTGATCCATCATCATTTTACATTGGGCATCATTGCTTATGTATATTCATGTTGTCAATAGTGAACTTCACTGTTGCTCTCTCCCCATCCATTCTAGTGCTACACCTGTCAATGGCTGCCATGCATGGACCTGTATCTCTCGTCATAATTGTAGCCCATGTTCAAATTTTATTGTACAACATAGCTTAGTGTGATAAACTATATAGACTATGTTGTCAAAATAGAAATCCACAATGTGACTGGTGATAATATTATACAAAATTGACTAATAATTTTGGGAGGTCGCTACAGCCACTGTCCCTGTTTCCTGATGTACATGAACTCTTTCTGCCCATAATCAATGAGGAAGCAGAGCAGTGGGCTGCTACATGCAATTGCCATGTTATCCAGCAGCAAGGCAATCATCATCTCTCTCCACATGCCATGTTTGTGAAGGGTATGATTGAACAAGGGCAACACAGTATTTACCCATCTGACAACAGTATTGGTGACATCAACAAGTATGAGATTGACTGGGAAGACCTTGAAAACTACCACATCCATTCTCACCATGATACCAACATGGAGCATGGTCAAGGTTGTCATGATGGCAATGCATTCATCTTGAATCAACCTGATCAACTCTCTCATATCAAAGTTCCTAATACAACCTGTCCCTTCAATCAAGCACAACTGTAGGAGTTTGCCCACCATCTCCAACCACTCCTTGAACACACACAGGCAGACATGGAGATTGTCACCTGCTTTGGATTCAGGCACTGGCCAGTCCAGTAGCACTTACTCAGTAATTAGTGTCTGGCAGCTAGATACACATGTCCCACCAGGCACACGACAAGCAGAATGTATCACATGACTCGCCCAAACAACAAAAATAAAACAAAAATGAAAAACAAAAGCAAAAACAAAATGTGGGAGCAAAAGCAGAGTAAAGTGGAAACAAGAATGGAAAAGTATAATATGAATGCCAAAAAAAATTATATGAATGCCCAAAAGGGTTGTGTCTGCCCACATCCATCAAAGACCAGGCTGGACAAAGGGTTTTTTTGAGATTGGTTGGCTGGATAAATGTTTGGCATATTTGATTTGCATGGGTTTTTGCCTTTTCAACATTTCACTGTTTTGCTTTTTTGTTTGCACATTGGTTTTTCACTTTCCTTTTCTGCATATATTTTCAATGTTCAATTTTTGCATTACATATTTGTTCTCGTCCTTTCATTTCTTCAACTTTTCACTGTTTCACTGTTTCATTTTTTCATTTTCATGTTGGATTTTCACTTTCCATTTCTGCATATATTTTCATTTTTTGCATTATATATTTGTTTTCATGCTTTCATGCTTTCATCATGTGATGGTATTTGTCAGCGCCATCATGCACTGACTAAAACGTGTGATCAATGATTGATCAGGACTACTGTCTTGCAAATGAGACACCAGACTCCTTGATGATAAGTCATCTCCTCTCAAGCTGCCTGATGACGACAATTAGGATTAGCCTGCTACCCATGTGCCCACCTCAATGTGCCAAAAGTCTTTGGCAACTTTGGGAGATGTCCTAGTGGAGCGCATCATCATCGCCGCCTGTGGTGTCCTCTCCCAATGTTCCATCTCTGAACACACGCCTGCACCTGCATCAGCAATACCCTTCATTGCTGGCCAGCACTGGACAGTGTGTTGCAGTGGTCACAGTGGTCACAGACAGGTCCCCTTTTGTACAGCACTGGCATGGCACTGTACAGTGACATGCATGCTATGCAGTTCTGTCATGGCATGTCACACTATACAGTGCTGTGGCACACTATGGGTAGCTCCAGCACCCATTTTTTTTTCTGCTTGCTAGCACTCATAGTTTTGATACAACATGTCATTGCCACTGTGACATTGCCATTGGTGTGGGGGTGGCCATGCCACCAAGTTGTTGCCATCATTGCTGTTGGTGGGGGTGTGGCACAGCTAGTGAGTTGTTGTCATTGTTGTTGTGGTGGTGGTGGTGGCACCACCATGTCAATGTCGTTGTTGCCATGACATCAAAGTTGGTGTGGGGGTGGCCATGCCACCGAGTCGTTGTTGCCATTGTTGTCGTCATCACACCATCGCCATTGGTGTGGGTATGGCATAGCCAGTGAGTCGTCATCGTCGTGGCACCACTGTGTCGATGCTGATGTTGTTGTCACCATTTTTGTTGGCATCAGTGTGAGGGTGGCCATGCTGCCAAGTTGTCGTCGCTGTTGTCGTCATCGCTGTGGTGGTGGTAGTGCCACCACATTGATGTTGTCAATGTTGCATTGTCACCATTGGTGTTGGGATGGCACAGTGGCCATCTATTCATTGTTGTCATTATTGTGGTGATGGTGGCACCACCACCGGCATGTCGGTGTCATCTTCATCGCACCATCACCATTGGTGTGGATAGTGGGGGTGGCCATGCCACCAAGAGTTGTTGTTGTGGTGGTGATGGTGATACCACTGGTGCCTTTGTTGCATTGTTGCATTGTCACTGTTTGTGTGGGTGTGGCAAGTCATCATCACCGTTTTCATTGGCGTCAGTGTGGGGATGGCTGTGCCACTGAGTTGTCATTGTGGTGATGGTGGCACCACCGCTGGCACATCAATTTTGTCTTCATCATGCTGTCGCCATTGGTGTGGACAGTGAGGGTGGTCATGCCACCGAGCAGTTGATGTTGATGTTGTTGAGGTGGCGGTGGCAGTGCCATGGTATTATCATCATCATCAGGGTGCCATGCAGGATGTTGAGTGAGTCATTGGGCTCATTGATGCCTCAGGAGAGATCCAGGAGGGGGTCCATCAAACAAACCATTGGGTTCATCAATGTGCGGGTGTGTTCAGTGAGCTATTAGGCTCTGCTATGATGCGGCTGGCGCCATTGTTGTTGCTGTAGGTTGTGACATGGTGAGTGACAAGGTGTGATAGGTGAAACAAGAAAGAAAAAAAAAGACAAGTCCCCACGCATTAGGAATGGGATGGCTACATTTATTAGGTTTGATATTCTATATAATTATTACAATTACTGTATGTGCCTGTCATGCAATTTGACTTTGTTGCTGTCTCGCCTGTGAAGCCCTATGACGTACTATGACAGTTGTGTAACTATGGTGGCATGACCCTGTGTGATTGTAGTTACTGTAAAATGCTGTAATATTACTGTCACACTGTGCCAAAAACAGTGTTTTTCTGATGTGCATGCAAAGGGCCTGTCTCCTGCCTGCCCACACCTTTGTGCAGAGGACTGATTGTCTGTCTGCCCACATGCCCCCTTCCTCCCCAGTGAGCCTCTTTAAAGTTCATGGATTGCTTGCACCTCCAAACACATGAGCGGCCAACAGCCTCCTCCTTTCCTCCCACCTCATGGAGCAATCAGAGTGCCTCCATAACATGTTCACTGGGCTCAATGGTGACAACTCTGGGGATGATCTGTGTGTACTAGATCACTATGAGTACATGTTCACCTGACCCCATGCTGGCCATGCATTAGACAATGTGTTCTTCCCTGTTGGCAGTCAAGATAGAACATTGGTCATATGGGTTTCTGCCTTGGGTAGCATGTGCATTTACCAGATATGATTGCAGCAAAAGTATTCTACTATAGACCTCAAAGTGATTTTAAGCTAATGGCTGAGTAAGTACCACTGCAATGTCTAGCCCCTGAATCCAAAGCAGGTGACAAGACTCCATGTCTGCTTGTATGCATTCAAGGAGTGGTTGGAGATGGCAAGAAAACTCCTGTAGTTGCATTTGATTGAAGGGACAAGACATGTCAGGAACTTCAATGTGGGAGAGTTGATCAGGTTGGTTCAAGACAAATGGATTGTTGTCATGATGATTATGGATTTGGGAGTTGTTGGCATCATGGTGAAAGTGGATATGGTGATTTTCAAGGTCTTGCCAGTCAATCCTGTACTCATTGATGTCATCAATATTGTTGTTGTCAGATAGTTGAATACTCCATTGTCCATGTTCAATGTTGCCCTCCAGAAACATGGCTTGGGGAGAGAGATGGCACTCGCCTTGCTGTTGAATGACATGCCAATTCCATGTAGTGACCCACTGCTTGGCTTCCTTATTGATCATGGGTAGAAAGAGCTCATGTAACAACCAGATGTGGGCTTGGTAATTGATATCAAGGCCATCTGAAGCTTCAAGAGTATGAAAAAATTGCTTCCATTTGAGGCCTAGTCCCCTTGTGACATCCACCCACAACCACTTGATTTGAATGTTGTGAACACTCCTGTGGTGTAGTCTACACCTCTAACCTCTTCTATTCGAGCTGCTACCAGCAAATTCTCAGTACCGTGGTCACCATGCACACAACTTGGATAGCCATGAACAGCCGAAATATCTTCAAACAGTTCAAGGACTATCTCAGCCTGGTTGTTGTTCAAGGCACAAATTCCAAGCACAAAGCATGAAAAGCCATCAATGAATGCATGAATAACTAACATCCACCTAATAAGACCTAGGTTTAGCAATCAAAATTCCAGTAAGTTGATATGTGAACCTAAAAAATTAATGTCTGCATACTATGCTGTCCATCATGGTGAACAAGTGCCATGGGTCCAGTGATCCTATACACTCATCTTTGAATGCGATGTGGTTTGAATGCAGCTGCAGGTGATCCGATGGTGTGAGTGTAAGATGCTTCCAGTCTACTCCTGGGAACTTGGTGGCCCAGCTATAAGAGATAACCATCAACCATCCTGTGGCCAAATGATGGAAACTGTCAGTATATAGATAAGATAAGAGCATCAAGCTGGTCGTCAGGCAGTGTGGAAAGGTCTGATGAGGATCCAGGTCTGTAAACATGAGTAATAGTACCATCCTCATGTACCTCAGCAGTAAACAGGGGTGGTCCAGGCTCAGATAATCCAAATTCGAGCAGATAGCAGCAGATTGTTTGTGGGTAACAACCATGTAACTCAGCAAGATGTGTGTAGGTAACATGTCAACCAGATGTTAGAGCAGTGAGGTTGTCAGGATTGATATTAATCCTGGGCCACCCACAACCACCATCTTCTACCATGGCCTAAAGCTCTGGAAGAATAGGTGGAACATTGGGAACCTCAGATGATGTGATCACTGCAGTGTTGAGAGACTGAATCATGCTGGTAACACTCGAAAGGATAGTTTCTCAATCATGAAGAGTGAACAAAGGGAGATACTGGTAGTCAATTAGAAACTATCTGGACCTCAACAAGTACCTCGTTGATATGTACCTGTTGAATATGAGCTAGGAATAGCAGACACATGCACTTCTGCTCATTAAGGTGAGCTGCATCTCCAAGTTAAGTTCAGAGGGTTCTCGTAACCTGAATCCCCAGTTCTTGAAACACAATGTGTATGTTTTGTAGAACAGGGTGTGCATCTTGTCCAAAGTACATGATCCAAGCTGGAGTCGTTCCCATTTTCGGATACTTATCAATCAGTAGTGATCAAAGCATAGGGGTTCTCTGTCTTGACAGCATGACAGACAATGTGCAATGCTTACATGTGCATGTGGTTATTGTTGTAATCAATCAATCACATTAAAGATATGTAGCATCAATCCTCCCAAAGCCTTCAAGCTACAAAGTTGTCCAACATCATCCCAACATGAATTCTGATTGTAGCTAGGGAATGGCATGGATACCCCCAGATATTTGGGGCCATGCCTATACCCATACCTGCCAAAAACCCATACATGTGATGATGGCGAGTTATACCAATAACCCACACAGGTACAAAGTGACCCAGTACCACCTAAGCCACTGACAGAGCTACAATTGCATGAATGAACCCTGGAGTGTCAAGCCTGAGGGGTAGAGTAGGTCAGCTCCAAACCTTGACACAACACCCACTGGCAACCAAACCAACATACTAGGAGTACCTAGGCAGGTCAAGGGCACTAGAGATAAGCTAACCATGCTGTGCAACATGTCAGAACTCAAGCATGAACACTTAGAGATAAGGTTTGAGGAAAACTCACCAGAAAGTGTTCAGATTGAGTCAGAGAAACTGAGATGCAAAGCAGTCACACATAGCGATATTCACAGTGCCCGGCAAGGTCCTACAAGCATCAGAAACAAGCGCATTGAGAGAGTGAATGCACCAAACCAGGATAGACCCCAGAAGTCCATAGGGGGAAGCAGGGGGAGTTGGGATGCATCAGGGGTGATCCAGACCACGGAAACATTGTCAAGGGTGGTGGAATTGTTGGAATACATCCCTAGAGCAACAGGAATGAGCGCGTTGTTGAAATGGGTGCGCTACATCAAGATAGAGGGCCAGGAGGTGAGGGGTGACATGGAGCACAATTTCAAGTGTGGAAACAATGTGGATAGCGTCTATATGGATGGGATAGATGACAAAAAAAGGCACCACAACAAGTGCAGCATGCCATGGCTCACAACGAGTTGAAATGGAGGCACTAGCTAAAAACCAGGTAGATCAGAACACAAAGTGGAAGTGCTTGAAGACAGACATACTGTACCTGAGGCGTCCAAACCACCCATCCAATAACCCCAGACAGCCTACTGACCACATTGATCTACCACATCACCAAGGACAACTGAAGTCGAACCCTAAAAGTGTCAATATCACAAGTTGGACCCACCAGGCCATCAAAACACAACAAGACCTAATCAGACAAATCAGACATGTTGTACACCTTGTACATGGACCATAGGTGATGCAGAAACATTTCCAGGGCATGAGTCAGACATGATGTCCAAAGCTGGCGCCTGACCCATACCAATACCCATGCAGTACCTGTGCCACTGCCATCATTCCCTAATATTGAATGTAGTGCCTGTAGACCTGCACAGTGCACACAATGCACTCTCACCACAGGTTGGTGGTGTTCTGCAGGTTTGAGACATGTGATGGTCTGGAGCTGCTGCTGATACAAACACCCAATGTCATTAACATTCCCGACCACCAGCACTGTGGTGCTTTCAAAACACTCTCATTATAATGGGTTGGCATGTACTACCCATGGTACCAACTGTGGACATGGGTATGCTACTGGAGGCTGAGGCTCCAACTCATCTCTATGGCCTTTGGGCCTGTGTTCATTTTGTTGTCGCCATTGGTCCACTCTGCACACACATATCAAGAAACAGACTTCAATTGTGCAAGTGATCACCAAAGAATACAGTACTAGATACGACAGAACAAATTTGAGGCTATAAAGTGAGGTTACATGTAGGAGACAAGTGAGAGTGAGCTAAACTGTATTGTATGCTGTAGAGGCAGTACCACCAATGACAGAGTGGATCCATCTGTCAAAGTCAGTAGCCACGGAAGTATCAGCAAGGACATTTTGATTGATGATCTGTGCTGTCTCAGTGTTCAAAAGAACATCAATAGTAAAAAAACAGGTGTGGATATGAAGGCCGGGTAAGGACTCACAAGTGAATGAAGTGACTCACGACAGCTGCCACCCAAGGCTGTGTACTATGAGTGATAACACTTACCTGCACACAACCAACTATCAGTACTAGAAGCAACAAATAAAGTCATAATGGCACTTACATTGATCTTTTGTTGAGGATCTATTGGTAAAAAGCCATTGCCAGTGATGCAGTGAAGAAAGAGTCTCAAATGAAACAGGGGATCTTGGTCATCCTCTTCATCAAAAAGGGGTGTGCCGCCAGGTCTGCCTGGTACACCAATGCCACCAAGGAAGCACTTGAGGTGCAGCATTGAAATCAACAGTGTTGGAAGTGAACGCTGGAGTAGTTGGGCAGAGAAGGCCAAGAATTTGATCCACATAGCATACAGAGCAATTGCTGAACAACCCAACAATGATATTTGTTGGGCTGATGTCACCCATGCTGGCAGTGGGGTTGAAAGACTGCGGGAAAAAAAATCATTGCCATGATACAACAATACTACCGGCATAGAATAACATGAACAATGAACATATACTGCAGAACATAGTTCCACTGTAAACACATTCATTAAAAGCCAGGGACAATGATGAATAGATTGGGTGGCCTTGCTCTCCTTTCATAGCCTGAGTCTTGAAGACCATGAATGCAAGCAATTGATCATACAGTGTATCACACTGAGTCGGAGAAAGGGTATGGAGTTGATTCATCTTGACAACAGCATTCAGCAACCAAGGATCAAAGATGGAAAGTAAGAGATAATATCATACTGATATGTTTCCATTGTACTCCAGGATCATGGTGTAGGGATCAGCAGCAGGAAAAATACAAAGATGCAAGGAGCTGGTGACTTCACTAATTAGAGGAGGTGGCCAAGTAGTAAGTCGAGCAAATGTTTGCGGAAGTAGAACCTTGAGAAACATGGGGTCGGTAGCTGTTTGATAGTTCAAGACAAGATAGCAAATGAGTGCAGGGGAGATGGGCAACAAATCCATGCCCCAAATAAGTCCAATACACAGAATCAAACTATATGCCCTAAATGCTTGCAAGTCTTCGTTGTTTGGTAGAAGACTGGTGATGATGGGCACATAGTATCCATCTTTGCCCACTTGTTGCCAGTGATTGGACCGTTGCATGATGAGACTCATCAGGGCAGTCCAAAAGGAGTATAGTGGCCCATTGCCCACACCATTACCACTAATTCCAGTTAGGTTTAGCACATGAGTATAGGTTATGGGCCTGGGAACTTACATGCTCACATGGACATTGTTAAAGGTAATTCTTGTTGGATTGCAGTTCTGGAGCATAGTTTGGGAGGGAAGTGAGATGGTGCATGGATTATTTGGTATACCGAAGCCAAATGCTGATTCACACCAACTCATGCATGAATCAAAGAAACCTCAAGCAGCATCACTAGGAGTCTCTGCTGTGATTCTAATGTGAGTGTCTTGAGATGTGAACAGCTCTGCTGTGGTGGAAATGGCATTGTCAATCTGCTGATGCCATTCACAAAATGCATCCATTGAAAATACAGTATGCTGCTCTGATTCAGTTGGTGAATGGAACAATTGAGATGTCACTGGAAGGTGGGATGAGGGTACAAGTGGAGACTTGCTGGACTTGGAGAGCAACAGCAAGAGTGGTGTGCATGGTCTAGGCTCTCTAGCAAATAGTTCTGTGAATGACATCAGCAAAGCTTCCTAGAGCTGCAGATCAGGTGACAGAGGAGTCTAGAGAATAACATCAATAAGCTGAGTTAACAAATAGCTGAACATTATGATACCATGCTCTGGAAACATTCATTACCACACTCAATGGTCCTTCACACTTCATCAAGACTTGCCTGTGTAAATCTGTTCCACAAGGGCATGGCAAGGCATAGATGACTACTACCTGCCCTTCTAAGGGCCAGACAACAAGGCTACAGCCAGTGGGCACTAGAAAACAAGAGATTAGGGAAAATCTCAACACATATGAAGTAAGACATACAGATAAAGAGAAGAAAAAATTCTTGATATGGTGATGGAGGATAAGGTACTTAAGACCCAATCTTATCCAGCTCGAAAATGGTCATCTCCCTCACTGGCTTGGGGAATGAGGTTAACTTGGCTCCAATTGCCTCTTTACATTAACCCTTGTGAGAAGTAAGAAAATTCCACTTGTAATTACCCTCAGATGAGCTGGATGGTGTATGGTCACCAACTAGAGGGGTTGAGCTTGCCAATGGAATGGACTGAGTCAACAACCTAGGAAACTCTACTGACTCAGCACTGTCCAAGGGGAGGGCTTGAGAGAACTTAAAACCATAGTGAGAGAGATGAGAACATATTGCAAAATCTAGCTGGGGTCCAGCTATGTAGAGTCTCATCTTCAGTATAACAGTCAAACATGAACATGAGATTAAGTGAGATAGCCTGGTCAAGAAATGCTGCCATTTTTTGCAAAACAGATGCCCATAGTACATTAAAGGCACTGTCACTTTGCATGAATATTGTTCCATATACCTGCAAAGCTTTGCTTGAGTAATGGCACAGGTTGCTTGCGCAACAATGACTTACAGGTTCTGGGTGAATGCCAATGACATATTTGCATGCAGAAAGACCATGGG
This sequence comes from Boletus nobilissimus, assembly GCA_038088815.1. Classification (NCBI taxonomy): domain Eukaryota; kingdom Fungi; phylum Basidiomycota; class Agaricomycetes; order Boletales; family Boletaceae; genus Boletus; species Boletus nobilissimus. The sequence continues at coordinate 39,163 of JBBPJO010000014.1, read as the reverse complement.
GGAGATGAGAAGATGACAAGAAGCGATGTGACTGCACTTGTTACACAGAGCCCTGGCCATGTTGCCCAGACATGAGTGACTGGAATTGTGAGGCTGCAACTCTGCGAGTGTGTGCAGCAACAGCACAATTGAGACAGCAATCATTGGTTGAACCAGCAGAAGGGGGGCCAGGGAAATTCCAAGAAGGGAAAGGAGCAAGTCATTGAGTTAATGGAGGTAAAGTAGCGGCTGATGTAGACATTGATGAAGAATCAATGGGATGAAGATATGCTTGCAAGGACATATTGGTGGAGCTAGCCAATGACCCTCCAGATGCTGTAAGTGGGAAAAGGGCAGAGTCGCCAGATGGCAGCAGCAATCTGTTATTGACATGCACAACGGCTACATCAATATTTAGCACCGACCTAAATGTTGAGCTAAACGTGGGGGACCGACTTGAAATTTAGTTTTGAGTTTAGGCAACTGCCAATCTTGATGTTTTGCCCAAGATCCAGACGGTGGTGCAAATTTGAAGTCTGTACACCCGTTTCATACGGCACAAAATATGAACCTAAATGTGAAGTATGAGTGATGCACGAAAGGTAGTTCAAACTTGAAGTGTAGCGTACACATTTGTCCTTCATCGATATTCAAAGTTTTCTCACGGCCAGCACGGCCGCACAAACTTTAAGAACGAGCAAAGAAATGTGATTGTCACATTCTTCAAGTTTAAAGGATGAACAAATGATATGGTAAAACAAAAGGTTTTGACTGTGCCAAAATATATCTCCCGATGACACCGCCCACCCGTAGGGTGAGCATCGCCCAGATGAACCCTGGTTGATGCCCACTGCTCCTGACTGAAAACTACCTTACGCCTATGCAGCCACAATTCTCCTCCAAATGAACCTATCCTTGGGAATCTCTAGTGCATCAAACTCACGCTGGGTGAGATCCGTAACCCAGGTGCTAAGTCAATTGGCAACCCCTCCACAGCTCTCTGTGAAGTTGCTGGGTTTTCCGATGCACAAATGCGCTTCACCAGCCTTGCGCCTTGGGGGGAAAATATATCGTTGCCGATGAGGTGTTCTGTGTCAATGATATCTAGTTCCCTGTCAATGTTATGCTGCCAACCCATCTGCTTGACACGGAGGACGTGTTGTACATCATTCTCAACAGCGCTCTCCTCAGAGCTCATTCTGTGTTTGCCGAACAGGCCAATAAGATCCCTAAGCCACTCCCAAGTGTCAACATCATTGTCACCGGCTTCATCCTTCAGTTTGACGATGTGATCCAAAACTGTGGTCCTGTGACAATATTTCTGTGTGATCAACTGGTTAGCCAGGAAAGCGCTAAGTTCTGTCGTGAAGGACCTACGTTTCGATGACACGGGGCTTGTCGGCTCTGCTTCCTGAGACGATTCATTTGCTGGAGTAGTCCCTCTTCGACTTCGGCAGGAGTTTCCAAAACGCCATTTCGAGTAAGCTTGGGCTGCCCTCTTAGCCATGTCGTACGTAGTTTCTTGTACCAGTTTCTTAACTCCACCCTGACGTAATTGTCAGGCTTAGTGACAGGCCACTTTTCGCCTGACAAGCGTTTCTGGAACATCCGAAGAAGAATCTCGAGGATGGCGGAATTCCAAAGGGAGGTTGAACCATGAGCCAGATCAAATGCAAGGTCGTCGGTGGGGCCAGCCCCATCTTCATGTTCATAAGCGCAGACATCATCTGTGGGCACCGGGACATGGGCAATGAAGTCAGTGTCCTGGGAGATTTTGAAAACATCTTTGAAGAGCCGTCGAGTCTCGCCCTGTGAAATAATTTGGATGATAAGTGGAATAAGACGGGTGGGTAGACATACCAAGATGAAATCTCGGTGCTGACTGGGTTCAGTTTCCCTCTCGAGCGCCACTTGCTGGTCCTCGACCCTTCTCCGCTGAGGGGAGTGCTTGGCAGGGCATGGCGTGTTCTTATTCTCGAGGGTATTGTGAAGAGCAACTTCCACAGCTTGAGCAATGGCTTAGGCCATGTTTTGGAAGTTGGGTTGCTCCTGCTGCTGCTTGTTCTCTGCGCACACAGGAACCTCTCGGGGAGCAGTAGGTTCTTCCTGGTCAACTTAAGGTTGAACATCGATCATGAAATCATGGCGAGGGACTTACTTCCATGCTCACCCCAATAAGTCACGTTCTCCGTGAAACTGCGCCTGCACAAGTCTTCTTGATTCTCCGAATAGCATCCAGGGACGGTGTAAATGGTGTCAGGGCAACAACCTTCTCCGCGGTCGGGTTTTGGGTGGGGGTGGTTGATAGGAGTGCTTGCACTGGGCGGGACACGGGCTCAGTGGCTATATGGTTCTGGCTGGGGACGAAAGGCACCTCAGTGTCTCTGGTGACATCGGGGGTCTGGGCGAGGACATTGGGTTGTGTAGCAGAGTGTGCAGGATATGAGAACTGCGCCTACAGGTGAGATGAGCTGAAAAAAATGGGAAGTGTGTGTAATTTCTTACTGGGGTTTTACTACGGCGAGTGTACCACTGCTCCATGTTAGAGAGCTCTCTCTCCTTGTCTGCCTTTGTGTATAGTGAGTAGGAGTGAGTACATTATGTTACACAGCCTGTGCACCATCATTTGCTTTGTCCTTTTGTCAAGCTCAGACTGTAGCCACTGTTCCATCTCGCCCATCTGGTGGTCGCGCTGCCGGAGTGCGTTGGTGAGCTTGTAACTCGAAGCTTCGAGGAGGTTGTCCATTTGGGCTCTCATGTTGTCCTAGGCGATGGGATTAATCAACGAAGGAAGGTCATGTCATGGCCAGACTGACCTCCAATTGCTGTTTGATTCCGTGTAATTCTTCTTCTTGTTTCTGATTTGCCAGCTCCTGATCTTGCTGTATTTGTGTGATGAACGAGTAATGTTCTTGTACTTGCACCTAACCGACAATAAGCACAGGCTCGTCCTCCATTGGAAACTCAAACTAACCTTGAGGCTATTATGAAGAGCAGTTACTTCGTGTTGTCGGTCTTGAGGAAGGGTTTTGAGATTGGCGTTCTGGTATTCAAGTTCCTGGCGTGTGGTGCCTAGCTCACAAGCATATTCATCCTCGCGCTCTTTCAGCATGGTCAGGAGGTCAGAATTTTGTTTTTTGAACTCCTGGCGTGTGGTGCCTAGCCCACAAGCATATTCATCCTTGCGCTCTTGCAGCATAGTCAGGAGATCGGAATTTTGTTTTTCGAATTCCTGGCGGGCAGTGCTAAGCACTCGATCGTGTAGCACCCCATACTGTTCCCTAAGATTCTATGGGTACCTTTAGTCGGCAGGTGATATAGATACACAGAGAAACTTCCTGACCTGTTCCTGTTCCTGCAGCTTCTGCTGCAGACCATTTACCTGCAGGTCTTTCTCGCGAAGCGACTGAGAGTAGTTGACTTCATGATAACGACATTTAGTGGCCTACATTTGCTCAGACACAAGTACCAGACATCGCAAACTGTTTCACTCACTCCCTCGCTGCCCGCACGTCACTTGGCAGGAGTCCAGACTCAACTATGGTGAAGGTGAAGTTGGGGGCAAAACTTGAAGGTCCTGTCTTCAGGCCAACCAGCAGCCTTGAAGATAGTGGGAGCGAGAGCGGGAGTAGGAGTAGGAGTGGATTGGACATGACCCGGACTTGCGCGGGGGGTTAGTTGTGGTGAGGGTGGAGACATGTCTGAGTCTCGAGCTTCATGTGGTGAAGGAGGCATGTCAAGGTCCTGGATTGAGTCTGGTTCCGGTGTGGCATAACTGGTAGAAGTGGGCGATCCATGGTCAACAAGATTGCCGGTGTCGTGTACCATTTGAGCATTGTCTACAGGGATGCCAATGCGCATGTTGAATTCAGTAGTGGGTTATCTTGGGTCATCAGAATGGTGAGGGTCATATAGCAGGACGCCAGCATGATACCCACCATCGTATTACGGATTGGCCTGTTGTTCTTCGACTCTGTTGCTTGGCAACCTTGGTATGTTTGGCAGGGGAGGCTAGCTCAGGCTGGCCAAGGATCGTCAAAAAACAGCAGCACAATTGGTGGCACTATGATGCGTACCCTTGTGACCCAGATTGGTGGTGCTGTGACAGGTACCTTGCTTCTTATTGTTGGGAGACGACCATCTGCATCCCTGGACACACTGGGCGCATCACAACCACTTCGCTACTTTATTGTTGGTCTTGCGCTCGAATGCTTTGGGCAATCCCATAGGGTGTTAATGTCCAAGCTACAATTGTCAGACAGTTTGTCACTTACCGCTCTGCCTTATTGTTATCGAGGCCTAGAATTTGCTGTGACGTTAAACCATAGTGAAGCGAATTGTATGACCGCTTACAGCTTATTGTAAGGACAATTCATGGCAGATCCAGAGTGTGATGGGGAATGATCTGCAACCGTCCGATAGATACGGCTTATTGTATCTTATTATCTTGACGAATCGGGTTTGTGCTGACGCATCAGGGTTACGACGTCCAGCACTATTAAACATGAGTACTTACATAAATTTCCCTGGAATAATCGCCCACCTAAATCGCCCACAACTCTGCATCCAATCAGTGCTGGTCACTGCTCAACGTTCAACTTTTCTCTCCCATTCAACATGGTGAACACATGTATCTACATTTTGCCATCTTCCACGGTCGGTACTCCTTGTTCTAGAGGTTGGGTGTACTAATTCCTGCATCAAGACTTCGGAACTGCATCTGAGATGCAGGTTATATTCCGCAGCCATGCCCTGACCACATCAAGTCACAATGCTTACCCGCTGTGCCAACTCATCTCAGCAATCGCACTGCTTCCCGGTTGTTGAGAGCCTGTTGCAGGATGCAAGGGTGCAGCCCTACGTGCATAATTGTCAAGTGATCATGCACAAGGGTCGTCATACTTACCAATTTTGCGTTTTCTTCAAGCAACACTGCCATCTTCGGCTGAATCCCCTCCTGGGTAGGATGGGTGGTCAGTTCCATGGTGATGTTGTGGTGATGCGAATTGGTGGATCTTCTGTTGTAAATATGCAGGGCAGAGATGCTGTTGTTGCTGACTTTATGCTGGCGTAGTGAGTATAACTTCTTCGGCCCAGCGAAGCAATGATACTTACATGGGTTATAAAGCTTTGTTCAATCCATTGGTCAGCATGCTCGACTACCACGCTCCCTCACCTTCGTCAAACCACTTAGTAACTGTGTTAATCATCATCTACTAGCCCAGACATGTCGTGTTGCTCGTCTGTAAAGTATACCATCAGTGTTGCAAATGTAGAACAAATACGAGATACTTGGTTGGCTTGGGGTGACACTGGATGATTGATGCATTGATGGATTGGAGCGGACGCTGAAGGTGGGCAACTGCAAAAGTCATGATTAGATAATGGAAAAATGTCCGCTGATCTTACCAGGGTTTTGTCTAGCGATTTCCCTCAATAATGGCTGTCAGAGAGGGTAGGTGTCATGCGGACGTCAAGTTTGCCAGCTATACAGTGCCTAATAGAGCTGGCTCATGGGGAGAATGACAAAAGGGAGAGGGAAAAAGTATAATACATCGTAATGTTGATGAGGGCGCAATTGGGATCGAGGTCAAAATATCCAATAAGGCCCATGACTTTGTCCCATACTAATTCGCGAGCGGTCCTCTATGGATGCTGTACTCTCAATGGGTCTGCCATCCTGTGAGGAATGCGAGGGACCCAAAGAGCTCATTACCTCCACGCATACTGTAGCCTTCAGACTGCTCTCAAAGAAGGTTGAACTTGTTTTGCATGTAACTGATAGACCAATCATTGTTAACTTGTGCAATAAACCGCTCCTGATGAACTCACAGGAGACTGGCTGGTTCTGATCTCTTTCTTGTCAAATGATAACCTATCCAACACGAGGCCTATGTTGGCGAGGAGGCTCAAGTCAAGGTGCTCAACGTACAGCCACATCAATTATTCCAATGAGCTAAGTAGAAAATGAGTCCACATGTTCCAAGTACTCAGTGATGCTTACCAGGAATCTCTCAACAACATCAACAATTCCCGTGGCTTTATGCAATTCACTGGCCACAGTTGTCTGTCACGATGGTAACCTTTGCAATGGTCACGAGTTCATCCAGCTGGGCCGTCAAAGGACCAGATGATGTTGACAAGCAGTTCTCCGAATAAAGTGTCACTTTGCATGTACCTGGACTGCACGGATGAAGAAGGTAATGAGACCAGGACCGATTCGACGAAGCTTTGTGGGGTTAACAAGCCACTTGGAGTCCAAATCTCATTCATATACATACGTGTTCCATGGTATACACCACCAGCGTTGAGCATAGAATAAGTACATGCGATTTACTTAGCACTGGCAAAAGGACTATGGTCATGTTAGCAGCTACTTCTGACAGCGTGCGTTAGATAATTCACAAATGCACAAGGATAGGGAAATACCTTCACCCCTTTCTTTCCTTTTGCTGCTGCTGCAATTTCGATTTCCTGCCAGCGAGCACGACCCAAAGTATACTTAAGATGCATCATGATTATGTCATTGACCGGCCAACAATTGTGATAGTTCTCGAGATCAGGAATAGCAGCCATGGCCTAGTAACAAGATTGTTAGCCAGAACGTACTTGAATACAAAAATCATATGCACCTTGTCTCATACAAGTTGGAGTGGACCAGGATTCTGCATCAAGGCACATTTGGTGGTGTCAAGATGTTTGTCGATCAAATGGTACGTCAGTTTCTGAAGGGTGTCACTCAATAGTAAAGTAAACAAGTATGATGCTGACCTTCAACTTTGAAAACATCCTATGATTCCAGTCAAGAGCTATCTCGAGGTTGTATCCTCCCCTTCCGGGCCATCCAGGCTCGCCTGGAGGTTTGGGGATTGCACATTCCTCAGAGAACATACTGGAAGCTTTGTCGCTATTGGATGATGCCTCCGATGAGGAGTCGGATCGATCTGATGAAGAATCAGCGACACCAGAGTGCGGCTTTCCACTGGTAGCCCTCTTGGGGTAAGAAGATGAACCACGCGCTAGCTTGAATGGGCGTCCTGTGGGTACAGGTATGAGTTTGGGATCAAGCTTGACAATGGCAGTCGGTGTACCACTCTCAGAGTGCAGAGCTTCATCAGCAAGCAGCCCAGACAGTTGGGAACACTTCCCGAGCAATTCTTGCTGGTTGGTCAACAATGGAGTGAAAGGAGGTGGAGCGGTGGTTGTGGCGGTGTTGAAGAACGGTGGGATGGACTTGATAGTTGTAGGCATAATGGTGAAGTATGAACATCGAGGGAGTGGTCCTTCATTGCAGGAATGCAGTGATTCTCTTGCCGCGAGTCATTCCCACGAGTCCTTGAACAATAAGCCATCATGATCAGGAAGATTGGCAGTGTCCGTCACAACAATCAATAAGGCATTGGACTTACGCCGTAACAGTCACAGTAATTGTTGCTGGTCACCACAACCGCCAAGTCCAACAGGAATGATAATTGTTGCCTACAGGGAATGAGGTTGTCATGGAACCTCGGGAGCTTGATCAATTGTCGTCTTCAATTTGGATGGTCCCATGATTCTTGGACATAAAAAGGTAGGATCACCGACTCGGAAGATCGCTACACAATGATCGGATTCCTCTTCTCCCGTACTAGTCCACAACAATACACCAAGGTCACCCAGATACATGCTTCTACAGCCTCTGTTTACCCGCTTGCCATCTCACACGATGGGGAGCTACTAGCGAGTGGTGGTAAGTTCAGTATTTTTGACCACATCGTCGGACGTGTACTAAAATACTATCAGGTGTTGATGGCATGACAATTTGGCGTATCTCGTCTGGAAAAGAGATCGGTTCTTCCAGTACCTATCAAGATACTTGCGGCGCTGTCAGCTGTGCAATATGGATGAAGACGAGGTTTACCACAACAGAAACACTCTGCTACGGCACCGGGCTTGGGTACCTCGTGTTTCTTCAGCCAAATCCTGTGGACGTAAGCACAACATGAACTATACTAATCATCTTCTCTGACGACTTACAGAGAAAGTTTCAAGAAGTATGTGCTAAGCGACTTGGTGCTGGATTCGAAATCACTTGTGTTGCTTGGGACGCATCTTGGTTGGAAGATGGCCTACGTGTTGCTGTGGGAATGCACGACAATGTTGTCCAAGTCCTGTTACTCAATGCAAACTCACAGCTGCAGTCCATCTTTGCTGGTCATCTCAATGACACAGTTCCACGGTCAGTTGCCTTCTCAAATCACGAGAACTTGTATATCTTTGGATTGTTTGATGGAAAGGTGTAAGTGATCTCCAAAAAATGCTTGCAGATGCACACCACTCATCGGAATTAGTATCAGAATGAATATTTTAGATGGGAACATCTTGAGCGAGCACCATTGTGGATCTATCATGTACATGTGTGGTATTTGAAAGTACCTGACCATATCTGACCGGTGGTTGTAGTGGCTACACAGTGATTAACCTGAAGAAGCACCTCGTTGTCGTCGATAATGTGGCAAATGGTTTTACATTGTATCGTCTGGACAGCCCAAGCCCAATTTGGACATACATAACAGAGCCACCAACTGTCCTTGTTCCAAAACAAGTCGCTTTTGGAGAAGACATAAAAATTGTTGTTGGTGGCAGTGACAATGGTAATGTGTACATATTCAACCAGAGGTTGGGCGAACTGCTTGAAGCACTCTGCCATGCCAGAAGTGGCCTCATACAATCAATTGCAGTAAGTATTCGGTATGGTACAGGTTATCACTTATTGTTTCAACTTAGGTTCACGACATTGATGGCCATTGCAAGATTGCAAGTGCCTCGGCAACTCCTGGCCAGAGACGTGTTATGATCAATATCTGGCAGCATCAGTACGCCCCCCCTAAGCTGAATAACAAACCTGATCATTGTACTCGATGGACCTTGAAATCGTCACTCTGGGTGATGGTATGGATCCTCACCCTTGTCGCTCTATTGGTTGCCTTGATCGGTCTTGGTATAGCATGGTTGGTGAGTCATTTCGTATTTGTGTCAGATATAAAGTATCCCAATGAAGGCTCCAGGATCCCGTACCTCAAATCACCCACTGGTGTGCCAAGTTTCAGGAGGAGCATGCGTCAGCACTGCGATCCAGTCCGGAGCCTGTGAAGCGCAGGTACCCACCCGCTGGTGACAGAAATGGGGCTATGACATTACAAGATATGGTGGAGAGATTCATGGCTTTGGCTCTGCAGGCGGACCACAGCACGTTTGCTGTCCACGATCAGCAGGAAGAACAAGTCAGTACCAATGACAGAATTATTTACCTGTAACGTACCTCTATGACGAGTCACGTTCAACACAGAATCATCAATGCTCTTATCATGCCAATGTTTTCAGGTCTGATCTGATCAATCAATTAGCCAATTTACAAATTCACAGGCCCCGCTCATCCTTGTTCTACAGTTCCACAACGCCTCATCATTCCCTTCACGATAGGAATGGAATGCACCACCGCACAACACAAGGTTGACCTTTTGGCAACTGTTCAACACAATGGACCTTGTTCTGTGAGAACAAGGCAGCACATGGTGACCACCCCCTTGTTCCTTGAGCATTTATTAACAAGTCCATTCGTGCCCACTGCTTCCTGTTTCATGCCCATTTTGGACCAAGTTGAAGCCTCATGCCCCCTGCTCGCCCTGTATTCAAACGATGCACTTGTGAAGAGTGCATTGAGCGCAATCCAAATAGTGTTTCTATGGACTCCAAATTGATATCTGCACACATAAACCGTGTCAAAAATGAAAGAACAAGGTCAATTCGTAAGTTTCGCTCAGATCTCTGGATTGGATATCGCTCATCCAGCTTAGAGTCTGGTGCTACGGATGTGGACGATCTTTCTGCACGGCTGTTCGCTCTGACTGTCACCAACGAAGGTCCCAACCCCAATAAGCCATGGAATCATTACACAGACTTCGAGGCCACGCATTGAAACATGGACCTCATTACCGGACCAGCTCCAACGGCATCTCTTACGCAGCTCACGGATATGATCAGTCACATCAAGATTTCATCGTCCACAGTTACCACCGAGGCATCGGCTCGAGTCACCTCCCAGCCAGATGCTTCCAATCCCCCGCTATCCTTGCAAGCATCGCCACCTACTGTCGGAGCATTCTGCATGACAAAGAAGGACAGGAATCAACGCTCAGTGAAAGCATTAAGGTTACTCGCTAACATTGAAGCCAGCGTCCACCGCTGCACCCGGCTGCTACTGGACAACTCAGACGACACCACCAGGATTGTCAGCAACAAGCTCTCTAGGTTGAGAAAGGCCCTAAAGGACATAACATGTAATGCTGAGACTGTGGCCCCGCACAAGAAGGCTGTGAACGATGCATTGGAGCAGCTTGAGCTGGAACTGAAATCAAGGTCATCAGTGGATGCTTTCCTTCAATCTCCCATATGGGTAACCAACGGTAAGCTTTGGTACGCCATTCCAAACAGGTTTATTGACGAAACCTCTCAGACCACCATTTTAAATCATTAATCAATCGGTTGGACCCCATCGCCCAGGTTGCTGTTGTAATTGGTATCATATGTACCACCATCATGGGGATAGGTGCACACGATGGTGACTTCCTTATGAGCGCGCTATCCCTCCTCCTTTATCAGGCCTTTCAGGCGGTTCGGGCAACATCTGGTGACATGCATAAACACATTTTGAAACAAGTTCCATCAACGATCAATGGTGCTCTTGCTCAACTTGGCCTCGAGTGCAAGACGGTTCCGCATGCTGTCTGCACTTGTCATTGCACCTACCCGCCCACATATTCTGACGGCTCTAGCACCCTGACATATCCCTCCTACTGCACACACCACCTGCGCCCAGAGACCTTATGTGGGGAGCTGCTTCTAAGTAGTCAGCCAGACGGAAAGTCAGTGCCGAAGAAGATCTTCTATTATCATGACTTCAACGAGTATTTGGGTCGACTTCTCTCCTGTAGTGATATTGAAGCACTCATGGACCACTCATGCGACGAGCTTGCTGCTTCACTATCCTCTCCCCAGCCCCAATTTGTCAAGAACGTTTTTGAGGCATGATTCCTCCGTGACTTCAAAGACCCCGAACAAGAGAAGCTCTTCGTCGACAGGGGTGATGAGGGTCGCTATGTTTTTGCACTCCACATTGATTTCTTCAACCCCAAAGGGATGTCCCTACATGGTGCGCATACATCATCGGGAATTCTATCAATGGCATGCCTCAATTTGCCTGCTGATATATGTTACAAGCCAGAGAATATGTATCTTGCGGGTATCATTCCAGGTCCTAAACAGCCTTCTCTTGAAAATATCAACCATTATATCTGCCCACTTGTCAAGAATCTTGTGCTTTCATGGGAACACAGTGTTCGCTACTCAAGAACCGCAAACTATCCTGACGGGCATACCACTCGCAGTGCAATCATGCTCGCTGTCTGTGACCTTCCAGCTGCACATCACCTTGCAGGATTCACTGGAGTTGGAAGTCACTTTCTTTGCAGTGCGTGCGATTGCTATCACAAAAGTAGCTATGGGCGGGTTGATTTTAATAAATGGGTACCTCGGGACAAGGACAAGCTACGTCTGCACGCCAAGGAATGGAGAGATGCCCCAACATCCGCAGATCAGGAGAGGATATTCAACCAATATGGCGTGCGTTACACTGAGTTGTGGCGCCTGCCATACTGGGATCCCAGCTGGCAACTTGTCATTGATTCAATGCATTGTGTTCTCGAAGGCCTTGTTCAGCATCATGCACGCAACCTCCTCAACCTCTCCGGGGAAGCACAAGCTGCACCAACAGCTCCCTTACATGCATTTGACTATCCATTTACCCGTCTTGATCCAGAGACTGCCGAAGCACTTTCAATGTCAACAAAGGAGAGGAGTCAAGTCTCGGCTATCCACAAATGCCTTATGTCGCCCATCGCGTTTCTGGACGACTCTGCCTTCACACAAACATCTATGGACAAATTACTCGTGTCCCTGTTGTTGAAGAACACTTGCGCACTCAAGTTCGTCTGCGAGTCGCTTAACTGTGTTCCCTTGAAGCACACACGACTATACAAAGCCAACTATGCAAAGGCGCTGGTTCAATGGGTTTGTCGCTTTCTTAGGCTGTTCTATTTCCTCGTCAAGCTGAAATATCCACAGCGTAAGCAGAAACCCCTCTGTTCGACAGCAGATGAACCATTCAAAGATGGATCCGAGGTCCTGCAGCGAATTCACGAGGTCATTTGCAATACTTCCATGCCGTCATGGTTCCCCTCTGTTCCAGCTAACTTTGGTGATTCATCAGCAGGTACGATCAAAGCGGATGAGTGGCGGTCGCTTATTATGGTCTATATTCCCATTGCTTTAATCAGTCTATGTGTTACGGTTTATGAGGGGGTACACTTTTTCCTCTACGTTTCTTCGTTCACTCGACCTCTAGTCTCGTTCTCTTCACCGTATGCGGTTGTATTTGTAATGGAGTTGTCCTCCATTATACCAGATACATCTCCCAATCTCTCTCCCTTTCCGTCTCACATGGCGCCCCACCCTTACCATATTTAGACTTTCTTCCCGTTCCGCCGCAGTCGCCTTATTCGGACTTCACTGCCTGCGGCATAGCCTTTTACTTATGACTCGTCGTGACTCACTACAACTCACATGCTGCGCATCAAGTCATATTTTAGTTACTGCGGATGCTGCGCATCCTTTCCTTATTTAGAAGGGGCCTACTGTATATAAGGGCACTCTCTCGCCCTCCTGTAATTTCCCTAAGCTAGTTCTACGCAATATCAGTGTAGTTTCTAGTAACCACCGAGTCTAGCGACATTCCTAGATAGGTGAGACCAGCTTAGGCTTCGCGTCGTCTCGAAGCTCGGCATCGCTCCTCGAGGATTCCTCTACTCGTCACTCGCTCTCACTTCTCTACGCACGAACTATTCTTTGTATCGCAGTATGCTACGTTAACACTACGCTGTGCGTTACACTATGGGGTTCGGTGACTCCAGGCACAAAGCAAAGGATGGTTTTAGATCATACTATGGACCTCGTTTCAGCTGTCCATGTCGGCTGCACTCGGACGATGACATCGGAGCATGCCAACGCATACCGTTCATATTACTGAACACTATGTTAAGAAACTGAAAACCATCTACCCACAGTTTGACCTACGCCCAAACCACCATGCTGCCTTTCATATATACGATTTCCTGGTTCTTTTCGGACCAGTACATTCTTGGTGGACATTCCCCTTTGAATGGTTGATTGGTATTCTGCAGCACCTGCCCAGCAACCATAAATCAGGTATGTGGTGCATCCCTCACTCCATGAATGCCCATTATAACCCTGATGTAGGCGAGCTGGAAAATACAATGCTCCACTCTTATCTCAAGGGTGCAATGCTGTGCACTTACTTATCTCGGCCAGATTGCCCTCCTGTGCTTCATGAATGCAAGGTTCTCCTTGATCAGGCATATGGTGCTCAAAGCACCCTAGACTACTTTGAAGATGTCAACCCACGACCCGATGCAAGAATGGTAAATGTCCCACCGGAACTTCAACATTTGATTTCCCAGCCTAGGACAGTGCTCCAAGCCCACCTGAGACATGCGGGCGTTGTCTATAGTCGCTCATCCACCAACACCAGGAATTCACAAATTTTGTTTTATCCCCATGGTGACCAGTCCCAACCATCAATTCCGGGTGTCATACAATACATCTATGAGGTTAGGGGGTCCATGGCCTTTGCAGTGCGGAGACGGAGGCAGTGCGCGATAGCTGGGGATGTTTTTGTAGCTTACCCTCACTTTCCAGCAAAACTGTATCTGACCCAACTCGCTGAGAAATTAGAACATGTCCAGATTTCGTGGGTAGCAAGTCATTATGCCTGCTGGGTAGTCTCACCAAGACAAGTCATTGTTCTATCACTATGTTGGGTGAGTACTCTGGTAACTTCCGAACATCGTTTGCTAACTCGTTTCACAGGATTAACTACGAAAGTAATGTAGTATTGATATGCGGCGAGGAGATCAAGCACTGACTGAGCATTGTAACCATTTTCAGTCAGGAGCAGTGGGCATCGACCGGGGTTCATCTGGGCGATGCTCGCCCTACGGGTGGGCGGTGTCATCGGGAGATTTATTTTGGCACAGTCAAAACCTTTTGTTTTACCATATCATTTGTTCATCCTTTAAACTTGAAGAATGTGACAATCACATTTCTTTGCTTGTTCTTAAAGTTTGTGCGGCCATGCTGGCCATGAGAAAACTTTGAATATTGATGAAGGACAAATGTGTACGCTACACTTCAAGTTTGAACTACCTTTCATGCATCGCTCATACTTCACATTTAGATTCATATTTGTGCCATATAAAACGGGTATACAGACTTCAAATTTCCGCCACCGTCTGGATCTTGGGCAAAACATCAAGATTGGCAGTTGCCTAAACTCAAAACTAAATTTCGAGTCGGTCCCCCACGTTTAGCTCAACATTTAGGTCGGTGCTAAATATTGATGTAGCCATTGTGATGGGTGGTAGGTGTGCTGATGGACAAAAGAGTACTAGTAGGAACACTGTGACTGAGAGTCTGAGTTGTTGCAGGGAGATTGGATTTGGTTAGGTCATTAGGGTGCACAAAGTATGGTTGGTTACAAAATGTACAGTTCAAACAAGCAGTTGGTGGGTTATCAGACTACCAGACAATTTGACAATGAAGCAAAAGCACAGGATTATGCACAGAAGAAGCTTACCATTGCAAAAAGCTGGCAGTTGCCATGACAGAAACGAGGAGGAATCTCAGGGATGTGATGGTCCCTTTCAGGGTGGCTGCAAGCACATTCATTTTGCCCAAGCTAGATGAATGTCACATCCTGAATGGATCTGCATTCGACATAATTGGCAGATTGTATATACCCCCATAGGAAGAAAGCCAGTACAAGGACAAGTTTGACAATGAGTAAGCTGAGACATGGCAATTAAAATTAAAGAGTACTGGGGTTACAATCAGTGGTTGTCATAGTGTTGGTTTGAGAGGCCTCTGAAAATTTACCAGCTGGGTTTTCCATGTGACATGGCCCATGCACGCCAGCTCCTGAAGTTCAATTGAAGCCTTCAGCTAGCCCTATCTGGGCGTGTTGAACCCAAAAGAGTCACTGACAGTACAAAAAGAGCACTCTAACCACTAAACAAAACATGAAAGCAAATGGATAAATGAAAAAATGAAAAAAAATGAAAGGACATATGGTAACCATGATGAATGAGGTGTGAATGAAGGGAATGAGTGTGTGGCTATGAAGCCTCTCACAGCAAATGAACTTTTGTCCACTTCCGTCCCTCATATCCATTACAGTATTATTACATTTGCAATTTCATGACATACACTGTGGGAAGTAAACTCACTTTTGATCAGTGATGCTGTCACTGATTCAATGTCCACTTCTATTCAGTGACATGAACTTGTCATTGTTATTCAGTGTTGGCTCATGCTGGCATTGTTTTTTAATGTCACCCTATGGACTGAGTTCAAGCCTATACCCCTTGCTACCCATGCATTCATTGTATAGTATAACTAGTAGATGTATCTGAACTTGGGTTTGGCAGAAACTTGTTTACAGTGAACTAAAAGGCTACAAATGACCTGTAGGCACAATGGCTATCAAGGGACAGGGGTCTTGCACTTGTCAGCTCAAGTAGGTTGAAATATACATAATAGTAAACGGCTCACCTCAGTCATTGTGTAGAACCAATGGACTGAGGGTTCTTGCCTTACAGGACCACACTATATACTATATCAGAAGAGTATGTACAAGGAATAAGACATGAAGGGTACATTCAGGCATGAATGCAGGTCAGATTACAATGTTGAGGGCTCAAGCACAAGTAAGAACAAAAGATAAAGTAATCATAAATACCAATTAACTGTTGGTCAAGGTATAGTACTGGGATGTGAAGCTAGCCAAAAACAAGTCACATGGCGATGTGACTCTGGACAGATTTTGGACACAACAAGGAGAAATACTGGTTTTGGACAAGCTGCAAAGAAACCCCATGAAAAGAAATCCTCTGGTAAGACAAAGAGAGGGTTGGTAAGAAACATCAATAAAATACATATAATGAAAGAGAAAGAGCCCACCTGGTGAGATGAAGAGAGGGTTGAGTTGCCAGGGAGCAAATGACTAAGCATAGGAGGTGGTATAAGTGAAGGCATGTTGCTTAGGTAATAGTGACCTCAGTCAATTAGTCTCATATAACTTGAAACATTTTTAAACCCAATAAATTGCTCAAAATAAACAACAGCCCAAACATAAATAACATATGGATAAAGTTAACCAAAGAGGTATCCTTTAGGTGTGCTGCATTCTGGAACTGTACACACATTTCCTAAGTCCAACATGAACCACTATTCCTGGACCTCAGACTGTAAGGGTTTGGTTTGTTGTCCTGTATCATGCTTATCCTTCTGTTGCCTTTTTGAGTTCTCACCCTTATTTTCAAATTCACACTACTGGCTCCTACTAGTAGACACATGGTGCTGGTAATGATTATTGTGGTCACTATATCTTTATAGTTTACATAGTAGTGTGTGCCAAACATATTGTGGGTCCAGGGTTTGCCTGGAGGGTATAGTGTACTAGTAGAAGTGAAGTCTTAGATGTAGTCATATATATATAGCCTTATATAAGTTAAGGCCTTGTGGTCTAATGGTTAGTGTATCTGGTTTTTGTCATTTTAGGTAAAATCCTGGGTTCAACTCCTACTGATGGCACATTTTCTGATTATTGTTTGCATGTTTACTAGTGTACAAAATAGTGTACTAAAAGCATGCACTAGTCCATGTACTAGCAAAGATGTAGTACTGAGTGCAGAATACAAATTTTACTTGTGTGTCTAGTACACTGATTTTCAGTGTCATGGGACATTGATTTTCAGTGCAGATGTCACTGATTTCCAGTACTAAAAAGTGACAATCAGTGACAATTTTGTCACTGAAAAAAAGTGGATTTCACTGATTTCCAGTGAAAATGGCACTGATTATTGGTGAAAGTGTCACTGCTTATCATGGCATTTACTTCCCACTGTGGATATTTCATCTAGACACTTGTGACCAGACTGGTCACAAGTCTATCTCACACCGTGGTTACACTCTGGTTGACTGTTGGTCAAGATGGGGCACCATGATGAGAGGCCAGCCAACAACAGGTCATGGGATGTGCATCAGGAAACTAACACATTACTTAAGCCCACTTACTGTTGAAAGGACACATACAGTACTTACAGTCACATGACCTTATATTAAGTAAGCATTACCAATCTGTATATAAGACTCTGCTGAGTCTGAATAATATAATTCTCTCTTGATCCACTACCACTATCATCTCTGAGAAACCCCTTCAGTCCCAAGGTAAGTACCCTATAGTAGTTCCTTAGGGATCTTGTGTGGGAATGCTAGATCCCCACTATTGCAACAGGTTATGAGCCCCAAGCTCTGACTGTGTGGAAATGCCATCACTGCTCTAGGTGAACACCTTGGACACTGGCTGTCCCATGTGGAAATACCAGACACACCTCTGACATGGCAATGCTCAAGGTGTAACTGCCATCAGACTCTGGACATAGGAGGTTGCTATGACGATATGCTCTGGGAGCTCTGATGATGTTCAGTGATGTGAACATCCCTTCTCGCTCCCTTTCATTAGGTACTATGTATACTGACATGTCATCTTCACAGAACCAACCTACTATCACAATGTCCAACACCCTTGTCACCTTGATCCCCAAGCTCAACAGCACCAACTATCAATGTTGGAGCCAGGATATGGAGGCCTATCTCTGCTCTCAAGGCTTTTGGCAGAAGATGTACCATTGCTCCTGCCCTGCTGATTCTGAGCCAGACACCCAGGAGAAATGGGACAAAAATGACAACAAGACCCTAGGTGCCATTTATCCTTTGCCTTGAACCCTCCATCCTCTCCTGTGTCATGCAACATGACATAGGCAAGGCTCTCTGGGACTCTCTCAAGGCCCAGTATGAGAAAGCCTCTCTCGCTTCTGCCTATACTGAGTGGAAGATTATGCTTGGGATCCCTTTCCCTGACAACAACCACCCTGGTCCTGCCTTCTCAAAGCTGAACACCTCCTTTGCCCAGCTGGAACTGCTCCAGCACAAGGTCCCTGATAACCTCATCACTGTTGTGACATCAGCAAACCTACATTTTTTCTAAGTTATCAAAATCAATGACTTTGCTAAGCTGTCTGACTTGACTGACAGAGTAATTCATTGCTATCAGCATCTTCAGAGCTATCAGCATATCAGCTTGTCAATTCACCAGTGATATCAGTCCCATCAGTTGAGCCAGTCAATCAATTAATCATCTGGTCAGTCTTGTCAGTCTTGTCATCCCATCAGTCAGTCAATCAACCAGTCAACCAGTCATGTCAGTCTATCAGTTAGTCAGATTGTCAGTTAATCAGCCAAGTCAGCCCATCAGCCCATTAGCTAATCAGTTAGTCATCTCTATCAGTCACATCAGTTGGTCAGTTGGTCAGTCAGTTAGGTGTGTCAGGTTTGTCAATTTGTCAGCTAGTTAGTTAGTTAGTCAACCAGTCCATTCAATAAATTAGATTATCAGCTTATCAGTAAATCAGTTCAGTCAGTCAGGTCAATTGATTAGGCCATTCAGGCTTGTCAGTCTTGTCATTGATTTCAATGACCCAGAAAAAATGTAGGTTTGCTGATGGAAGCTCCCCAAGTACATGGAGACCCTCCACCAGCAGCTCAACGCTGAAATCAATGCTGACCCATCCAAGATGAAAGTCTTGTCCATGCCCAACCTGGAGAAGGTCCTCACTGCTGCTTGGCAGTACTACCTCACTTGCTGCCCCCCACCTTGCCAGCAAGGCGACCCCTCCTTCCAGCAGCAGCAAAAGAAGGGGGAGAGCTCTTTGGAGAAGAAGGATGAGGACAAAAGGAAGGGAAGAAGTGTTGTCAGGGCAAACACTCTGAAGATGGAGAAAGGAAGCACAAGGAATGTGCTAATGCTCTCAGTGCCCCCTGCCCTCCTGGGTCTGCCTCTTTTGCCTTTGCTGCCAACCTCATGAAAGGCAGCCAACTCCCCCTGCTCCAATATTCTCTGTCTGTGTACTCCCCAGCTGACTCTGAACCCATCATCAACCCATGTGCCCTTGTGCACACCATAGGCACTGCCCACTACAGGCCTCCCACCTTCCCACAGGCCCAAGAGGCCATATCTCTTGCTCAACACATTGGGGTCACACCTACTCCCAAGGTCATCCACACCCTCGAGCTCATCATCTCCTACTGCCATTACCAGAGCACTCTGTCTTCAACAAGGACAGACCCTTCTCATAGAACACATGGAAATGTTGAGAGGGAAAATGCTAGTTGAAGTGGACTAGCCACTTGCTGGATCAACTCAGGACGACTCTGGAGCTCACAGTGAGTAACCATGATGATATTGAGAGACATAACAAGATTATACAGACCTGAAGTCCACAGTGAGTAACCAAAGGATACAATGTGGCACTCCAGGGAGTAACTGCGCTTCAAAGTAAACAACAGTAAATAGATCAGCCACAATGGACTGGGAAGCACAAAGGTAGTGTCCTGTATGGGTAGAAACACCACAACAAGGTAAAGAGAAGCTGAAAAGCGATAGGTAAGTAAAGTGACCATGGAGAACAACATGGGCACAATTAGAATGCAAAATCAATGATGAATGAGGTGCGAAATCAACAAAACTAACACTCCCCCCTGATTGCGCAACTCTGGCAATTAAACTAGCTCCCCCCTGTTCCAGCAAGTCCCATCATCTCACAGAAGCGCTGCACTTTGACTCGAGGCAGGGCCTTGGTCAAAAGATCTGCAGGCATGTCTGAAGTCGAGATGAATGTAGGGGAGATGATACCTTTGTCCACCACATCTCGCAACCAGAACCAACACATATCCAGTTGCTTCATGCATCCATGATGCTCTGGATGCTTGGCTACCTGGATCGCAGACTGGTTGTCAATGCGCAGCACAGATGGCACAGTGACAGGGAATCCAATCTCCTGCATTAGCCTGCGCAACCAGACAATCTCTTTACCAGCCTCGCATGCAGCGATGTACTCTGCTTCTGTGGTGGATAAAGCGACGATGGGCTGACACTTCGACATCCAGGAAACAGCACCAGTACCAATCTTGACCACATAGGCACCTGTAGAGCGTCCAGTGTCCTTACAACCGCCATGGTTGACATCAGAGAACACAGAGAACGACTCAGAGGACGAAGGATTAGGTGAATAGGTGATACCATAGTCAAGAGTACCCTTGATGTAGTGCAACAAGTGCTTGATAGCATTCCAATGGATGATTCCTGGGTTAGAAGTGAAGGAAGCGAGTTGGCCAACAGAGTAGGCAATATCTGGGCGAGTGGTGCAACAGAGATACTGTAGGGAACCAATGGCAGCACTGTAGGAGACTGTACACATGAAAGCAAGCTCCTCAGGTGTCTTGGCAGCTTGATCGAGATAAAGAGACAGTCCTGGATCCATAGGGGTGGTGACAGGCCTGGAGTCAGTCATTCCAAAGCGATCAAGCATGTCGACGCAATACTGGCACTGGGAGATAGTCAGAGAGCACTTGGAGCGATCCCGATCGATCTTGATCCCTAAGATCTCGCTTGTAGGTCCCAAATTGTGAACCTTGAAGTGTTTGCCTAGATCTGCCAAAGCCTGCTTGATGGCGCTCAAGGATTTGCAAGCAAAGGTCATGTCATCAACAAAGACAGGGAGAATGATGCGCATGTCATCCTTGACAAAGACATAGACCGCAGCATCAGAGTAGGACTGGGTGAAACCCATAGACTCGAGAACAGTGCGCATCTTCCGATTCCAGCGATTTCCACCCTGTTTGGTGCCATAGACCGCTTTCTTCAGCAAACACACAAGCTCCTTAGGATCACCTTCAGCAAAGCCTTCAGGTTGCTCCATATAGACTTCACAGTCGATTTCGCCATTCAGATAGGCATGGGAGATGTCGACAGACCAGAGATGCATGTCATGGATAGCAGCAAGGGCAAGAATAATGTGAAGAGTGGAAAGGCGCACTGTGGGAGCAAAAACTTCGAGATATTCAAATCCTGGACGCTGAGTGAAGCCCTGAGCAACAAGGCGTCCCTTGTATCGCTCAAAGGACCCATCAGCATGATACTTCTTCGCAAATACCCATCTAGAGCCTACGACTGGACGATCCTTAGGTCTTGGAACAAGCAGCCATGTTCCATTGCTCCTCTGGGCAGCCAACTCCTCAAGCACAGCTTGCTTCCATTCAGCAGCATCATCTCGATGAATTGCATCAGCATAAGTCCTGGGCAGAGCTTCACTGGCTGCAAGAGCGACATCTGCAGCGAGATCAGCATCTTCATCCTCATCTTCATCCATACCATCGCTGAGCTGAGCTGGACTGAGCTTCCACCACTCCCTGGGAGGGTTCCTCTGTCTCTGAGGGAGTTGAGTGCCAATTCCCACCGGGCTAGGTGCCACTGGTTGTGGCAGGGCTTGTGGTGGGGTGACTGGTGAAGCTGGAGGCGAAGCAAGAGGGATCTGAGGCAGAGCAGGAGCAGGAACTTGCTGCACTGGCAAACCTCCCCCAGGAACTGATATCTGTGGCGCATCAGACTCATCCACATCATAGAGAGTAGGGGGTTGGTAACCAGCATCAGTAGAGATATCCCTAGCTGGAGATGGCGCACCAGAAGAAGAAGGGGAGCGAGCCAAGAAGTGTCTCTCATCGAAATCTGCGCATTCTGAAATGACTGTGCGCTTGGTAGCCGGGTTATAGAACTTCCAAGCCTTGTAACCATCTGGATAGCCAATAAAGATACACTTCTCAGAGTGAGAGCCAAACCTGGTCGCTTGTCCTTCTGCACATGCACATAGGCAGTGCATCCCCAGACTCGAAGGTGAGACACATCTGGTTTCTTGCCATGCCATCGCTCATAAGGCATAGCATTGTCCACAGCATCAGTGGGGCATCGATTCCAGACATGCACAAGCGCAGCTAATGCTTCTCCCCAGAAGGCTGGAGACAAACCTGACTTGTTCAACATGGCAGTGATACGTTCATCGAGCAGCCTATTGGCTCTCTCTGCAACACCGTTCTGCTGAGGTCGAGCCCTGACAGTATGCTGGCGCATAATGCCACACTGGGTAGTAAAGTCTGCAAAAGCGTTGCTCATGTACTCACCCCCCTTGTCATCTCGAAGCGTCTTGATCTTGCGCTCAGACTGGTTCTCAGAGAAGGCTTTGAATGTCTTAAACGCATCGAAAACGTCCGATTTGTGCTTGATGGGGAGATCTTTGGATGTCGCTTGAGTTCGTGATGGCAGTGGATACATGTAAATAAGTATTTACATGCAAATGGTATTACGGATGGAGGCGATGTGAGAAGGAGAGAGATGTTGGGGGAAAGCGTGTAGCGCTTACCGGCCCAGAACGGAAACCGATACCTGCCGGGTATGAAGTGAGCTGCGATCCCGAGAGTTAGGAAGTGGATGACGACGCATGAGGCGACGCGACATACCCGGCAAGTAGGAGGAGTCCGGAAATACTAACAGCGCACAGGGGGAATGGTAAAATGTAGGAAAGACTCGTGAATTGTGGGCTTTGATTGGAGGAAAGGGGCAAGAATTTGGGCATGCTTGCAGAGGTAGATGAGGAAAGCATCGCTTGCCCAGCGGCCTTTAACCTTTACGACTTCAAATGGGACATTGCGGAGGAGGTATTCGAGGGTTGAGCCAATGCGAATGCCGTGGCCTTTTAAGGGAGTGATACCGGCATTTTTCGCTGCTGTGTCAAGTGTTTTGAGAAATTTTGATTGTGTGAGGGGGTGGTGACTGTTTTTGACCCGGTACGCGAATAAGTGGGCACTGTTGGGAGGGTCATTGATGAGGAAATGATGGACAAGTGCAGCGTGTGGATCTGTTGGGCCGTCTTGTTTAGCCCAGTTGACATCTTCGCCTCCGGTGGAGGTTTTGGTGCGAGGGATGCGAAAGTTGGTGACTTCGAAGCCGTTGCGGTCACGCATGGTGCTCATGTGGCTGCGCGTGACATGGGTTGAGGGATTGAAGGCTTTTAGGTTGGTCACTGTGAATTCGCCTGTGCAGGCAGTGGCAAAGAAGGTTGTTGTAAGGCATGCGAAGACCGCAGCATCAATTGGGTCTGAAAGGGTGAGTTGTCCACAGAGTTTCGTGATGATGTCGACAGTGTAAGGCTCACGGGGAGGCCGTTTGGAGGAGGCTGGGGCGAGGAGCTTTGCTGCCTTGAGGAGGGCCTCCATTTGATCACCATTAAACGACCAGGGCAAACCATGGATTGTGTGCCATGTGTGAACGGCGCTTAAGTAATTTGTGACCGTGCTACCCGCATAAGTTCCTACTAGAGTGGAAACGAAGGTGGATATGATTTCATTGGATGCTGGGGCACGGTGGTCTTCGGGAATATTCTTGAGGTCACAGAAGGTGTGGTAGACAAGGAGGCCAGATCCGTAGGTTTCCTTCGTGGATTCCGCCCATGCATGACTGATCACATTGTAAATCAGCTGTGCATCCACGGGGGCAAGCGGGGGGGATGCATTTCGGGTGGTCATGGGTTGCCAACAGATGAGGCGGTCTTTGGCGGGGCATTGCGGGTGGAGATGTTGTGGGGAGAGGGTGATTGTGTGGTCCGGTGGGGGAAGACGGATGGGTGCAGGGGGAGGAATGATGGGTGTGGAGCGGGGTGGGGCTAGAGGGGGGGAAAGAGCTATAGGGTTTGAATGGGAGAGTTGATGTGTAGTTAGTGGGGAACATTACCTCAAGTGATTGCCAGTTGGATGCGGGTGGATCGGGCATTGTTAATGGGTTCCGGTTGGGTGGCGGTGAGTGGTTGGATCATTGAAGTTGGCAATGAAGGGTTCGAGCTCCTGGGGGATGGGGAAGGGCGGAATGAGGAGATGTGTGGGGGGGTAAATTCCGCGCGAAAGGTCGTCTGCGGGGTTGGCAGCGCTAGGAATATATCGGGGGTGGGCTGTGCACTTGGCAAGAGCCAGGGCGGAATGGATGCGCTTGAAGACATTGTTTGTGGGTCTGTTGTGGCTGCGGCCTTTCCGCCAGCCTTCAATGACTCCTTGGTTGTCTCCGAATAGCTTGAAATGAAGGTTGGTGGCACCGGAGTGTAGGATGGCTTGGACGAGGAGTTCGAATCCCACGCTTTCTGCCCAGCTGATGTCGCGACCGCCATTGCACCAGCCAGGTCGGAGGGTCCACACTCACCAATGGCCATTAAGATAAATGCCGATTCCGGTGGATGAGCTGGCATCAGAGAAAGCGTTGAGGGTGGTGATAGGGAGAGGTGTTGGAATTGGAGAAGGTAGCGTGGGTTGAGAGAGGCAAGCGAGCCACCAGTGGAGGTCGGTTTGTATGTCACGTGGTGGGGTTTGGGGTAGGAATGGCTTGTCGCCAAAAATAGTTCGCATTGCCTCAAGATTAATTAGATAAGGTCGGCCCATCGGGAAGATAAGGGCAGCGTGAGTAAGTTTTCCCAGTAGTTTTTGGACTTCATTCAGGGTGTGCGTGCGACGAGCCAGCCATCCTTGAATGGCAGTGACGTATTTTAGGCGCTTGGGTTCAGCTAGGCATACTGTGCGATCAGTGAGATTCCATGTGAACCCTATGAACGTGGGTCGATCGGAAAATGGAATGTCTTTAGACAGTTCCCAGGGTATCCCTAGGTCACTGGAAATGTGGTCGACATCACTTATATTGTAGCAAAAGTCGTGATCTGTGGGTGGGCGGGGGGAGGTCAGGGAGAGGTCACGCAGGGGATAGGAATGATCATCGTCGAATTCTTCTATTTGGTCATTGGGGAGGGTAGCTCCCTCGTACCATATTCAACCACCTCGGGTTGTAGTTCCTCCATTGGAGATGATTCGCTTAGCAACCCTGGAACGGTGTTGGTTGTATGAGACTAGGTGGGATTTTGGTATGCGAAGGAAGAGATGGTCGTCCACCCATCTGAGGATAGGACCAATGCCCGCGAAACGCATTATGTCAGTGCCAGCACTGCCAACGTTGCCATAGATGCCACCTGAGGGTCCGAAACCGAAACAGGTGGATGTGTCAACAGCGAATTCGGATTCAGAAAGTCGTACTATAAGTGCGTGCCACTGGGATGGGTGGAGGGGTATGGTCCTGTAGGCTTCCGCGACGTCGCGTACAGCACCCTGTGAACCTGGGGGTAGGTTGGAAAGTACTAGAACTACTATATCGAATATACTGTAGAATGAGGGGAAGTCATCGGGTTCAACGAGTGAATTAACGGAGGGATTATTATTGGAGGGAGAATAGGGAAAAGATAGGTTCTGGATGAGCCGGAATTTCCCAGGCTTGCCTGGCTTGGGGACAATGGATAAGGGGGAGGTCTGGAAGGGACCGAGGTTTTCTTCTATTTTGTGGCCCGAAAATGGGCCGAGATATCTACCCTTGGCAAACTCCTTATTTACGATGTCTTGAAATATTTGCTGGTGTTCAACGATCAAGATATTGTTCGGGGGAGAGAAGGATCGGGCAAGGGGGGGTATGTTTGCTGAAAAGCCGAAGCGTAGCCCATTGTATATACTGGGGTATCGGTATGTAAGGCCTGCTGCATCAAGCCACTTTTTCCAAGCCTCAGGATTATATGGAGTTAGAGCTTGGGTGCACCTGAGCTCGAGGGCATGTTTGAGCACCGTGGCTGGCAATTCCGCATCCGGAGCATTGATGCTTAGTGGATTTGTGCACAAAAGAACATCCTTTGGGTTTCTGCCAGTCGCTGCAGAGGACATTGCCGCTGTTGTCAACGAGACGGCCGTCTGAGCTGCGGTGCACGTGCGCTGGGGAGCCATCCCAGAGATTGGGTTCATTACAAATGTGGATGAGGTGGGGGTGGCGGGCAAGGCATTTGGGGGAGGCCGACTTGGCAGAGTCGGTGGTAGACGGTTTGCGGTGTTGCTTGGTCGGGTTGGAATGGGAGGGGGTGGTTTGGGAAATGCTGGGCCGCCAAAAGCGATTTCGGGGAGGAGATAGGGAGCGGGAGTTTCGACAACGATCCCTCATGCTGCTTGCACCAGCTTGTTGGGGGTGGGGGTGGCGTGAACGCCTGGAGCGGCTCAGGGAGAGAAGGGGGCTCTGGGACGAGGCTGCAGCTTCCAGCTGGATGCAGACATGGAAGGTGGGGGGGAGCCAAAGGCGGTGGGGATGGGCCTGCGACACTGATTGGGAGGGTTCCAAAGGCGGTGGGGATGAGTCCGCGGCACCGATTGGGGTTGGGGGGGGTGGGAGCAGGCACGAAGTGCGGAGAAGATGTAGGAAAATTTTTTATGATTAGCGAAGTTTGAGAGTTAGTGTGAAAGGACTGACCTTTCGGATAGCCTTGGCTTGAATGTTGGAATTGATCTCGAACGCGATGGTGTTCATCAGTGATTCGTTAATGAGCGAGATGTTGAACACTGTCCCAGGGTTGCTCTTAAGGTCATCGTGCCAACGACGGCGAATGTGGGAGGCATAGTGGAGTGCAATGAGATTGCCGTTCTCATTGTTGCAGATGGGGTGGTTCTCGATATTCCAGAAGAATTTCGCGAGAGCATTGACGTGCTTGTCCAGCCATCCGGCTTGGGTTAGATTCTTCAGAAATACGTTCTTGGCCTGTAGAAATTTGCCAAAGGAAAGCTCATGGTTGGCCCACGCGTTGCGGGAAGCTCTGACAGCAGCGACTGGGCGAAGGGCGAGAACGTCATGGGCAGTGGTGATACCATAGGTGTCGTCAGCTTGGGATCTACCATTTCGTAATGCTTCGGCGCAGCCTTCCAGCGAAAAGTACCACAGCTTGATGTATTCAAAGATGGCGACTTTCTGAATGGCATACTGAGAAGGTCTGGGAGCGACGATGCTCGGTGGGAGTTGGTCTTCATTGAAATCACTGATTTTTGGCTTCTTCTTCTCAGCCTCCTTTCGCTCTCTTTCAGTTTCAGCTTCCTGTGCTTGCCGATCCTCTTCCTCTCTCTGGTTTTGCTCGAGCTGGATGTGCTCGGCCTCTCTAGCTTGCGCCTCCTCCTCAGCGTTCCAGGCTTCAACTCGCTGGTCGTGCTCAATTTGCCAGTAGGATGTGAGTCGTTCAACAGCTTGGTCTACGTCTTCATTGTGGGTGACCATTAGTGCTTCACGTACTGGGCGGTAAGCGTTGGCCATAAAGTCCAGGCGAGCTTCGAGAGCGGGGTTGGCCATGATGGGATATTAATACGTTCGCAGATGGAATAGTGATAAGGGTTAATAAATGAGTGTGGAGATGCAGTGAAGCAGCGAGGATGAGAGAGGACGGGCGACGAATGGTGGCACGGAAGAAAAAAAGGGTGCCGCCCAACGCTGCTCGTCTGAAGACTTAACACTCTGACTCTGCTCCTACCTCATTACGTCAGAGTGTCGCAAACAAAGCGGTATCTGGAGTAATCATCAATGAAGGTGACCCAATAGTGACACCCAGAGAAGGAGGGATGGGACACTTGATGAACATTGCTGTGGACAAGCTCCAGAGGACGAGAAGACTGCGATGTCGAGGAAGGGAATGGGTTGGCATGCAGCTTGCCAGCGATGCATGGCTCACAGACTGGATCAGGGGGAGTCTTAGCATCGAGCCTCAGTCCAGTGACTAGATTGCGATCCAAAAGCGATTTGACACCAGCTAGATGGTGATGCGCAAGCCTGCGATGCCAGAGAGACCAATCAAGTGGTAAGGTCGTCACAGGAAGAGCTTGCTGATCGATAGACTCAGTAGTGCCATCCAGGAATGCAGCATTGTTGCCAGTGATGGTGGCAACGAAGAGAGGCGGTCCAGAACACTGAGAGAAGACCATATGGGTATCATTGATGCTGACAATGAGGCCAGAATAATGAGTGAGATACAAGACAGAGAGGAGATTATTTTGAAGGTCAGGCACATGCAGGACTCGAGAAATCTCAACTACTCTAGCAACCCTCCCTTCTATTACTGGATGGAACACTACAGACCCAACACCAGCCGAATAGACTGTTGTGTTGTTCGCCAAGGTGATAGGCACACGATAAGGGGTATAGTTGCGCAGCCAATGGCGATGGGGTGTCATATGAGAAGTGGCACTGGAGTCTGCATTCCAAGCAGCGTCAGCAGAATGCTGAGAAGGAGTAGAGGGGTCACTGGAACGAAGACTTGCATTTTCTGCATGTTCCGTGGTGTTCTGAGCGGTCTGGGCGACGTTGGCAACAGCAGCAACAGGAGCAGGTGTAGCTGGAGCAGCAGTAGGAACAGCAGTGAATGCAGGGGAGGCTTTCTGGGACTGATTGGCCTTGGATCCTTTCCCCTTCAATGTCTTGTACGCAGTTGTGGCACGAGCCAGAGCAAAGCACTTGCATTGGCAATGACCAGGCTTCTCACAGAAGGTACAAGGGGAATTGGGGTCGCAGGTGCAAGAAGAGCTGTTGGCAGAGAGCACTGAGGATGTCGGCATGGGGCTAGAGCCATCAGAACGAGGGCGACGATTGAGTTCTTCGGTCTGGAACACAGCTTTGACCTTATCCTTGTCCAGATCAGTGATGAGGGCAAGAGAGGATGTGAAGTGGTAGTATTCTGGTCCAAGAGCACGAATCATGGCCATGCAAGCGAGTTTATCGTCGAGATTGGTCAAGGTAAAGGTAGAAGTGCACAGCTCCTTGATCCTGGTGATGGAATCCTCAACTCGAGCAGTTAGGGCAGTCAAAGGCTCTTCAGGACGCTTCCTAATGCCAAAGAACCCATCATAGGCGACAAAACGAGTTCCAGGCTTCTTCTGGATATAGAAGGTCTCTAAGGCAGTCCAGGTAGCGGCAGGATTGTCCTGCTTGCTCCTAATGTGCGCTCTCTGCTCTGGGGCGATGTTGAGCATGAGTTCACCAGCAGCCTTGTCCTGCTTGACATCCATGCATCCTGCTCAGTTCCAGCTGTAGTAGGTCGCACTTCCTTGTTGTCAACGAGTCTCCAGAGGCCTTTCGAGCGCAGTAGTGCCTTCATCTCTTCGCTCCAGGTGGTGTAGTTGGTACCATCAAGAGCTTTGATGCGATGGGAGGCTTGCTCAGAAGACATAATGGATAGATATGGTAGTGTTCGACGATGGGAAGGGTATAGCGAGGTGGGAACGACGACTCGTCCTTTACAAATAGGATGGACGGGTAGAACAGGTCACAGGCAGCAAGGTTCAGTATGGGTATGCTGAGGATTGAGCCAGAGGATCGAAGATATAGGTTGATGTTTGGAAAGAGGGGCTCCAGAAAGATTGGGCCGTTGAGAGGCAATGTAACGACGATTCCAACAGAGAATGGGTGCGCTAGGACACTTGAGAGGACGTAGATGATGATGGAATCAAGAATGAGGAGTATTGGACCAGAGGCTGTTGAGTTATGATAGGCTCAGAATTGGATCAAGCGCACTATGAGGCCAAGATGCTTTCCAATGGTATAACTTGTGATCCCAACAACAGATCAACATGAAAATCAGTGCACAGAGGGATTTGATGACGGGGAATCGAATGGTATTGGATCTGAGCTGATCTTGTGCGATGATGGCTAGAGCGCAGGGCTCATAACCTGTTGAGAGCGAGAATGCTAGTTGAAGCGGACTAGCCACTTGCTGGATCAACTCAGGATGACTCTGGAGTCCACCGTGAGTAACCATGATGATATTGAGAGAGATAAGAAGATTATACAGACCTGGAGTCCACAGTGAGTAACCAAAGGATACAATGTGGTGCTCCAGGGAGTAACTGCACTTCAAAGTAAACAACAGTAAATAGATCAGCCACAATGGACTGGGAAGCACAAAGGTAGTGTCCTGTATGGGTAGAAACACCACAACAAGGTAAAGAGAAGCTGAAAAGCGGTAGGTAAGTAAAGCGACCATGGAGAACAACATGGGCACGATTAGAATGCGAAATCAATGATGAATGAGGTGCGAAATCAACAAAACTAACAGGAAACACCCCAGATTGTTGAGATTGTCTCCAATTCAGATAACAAGGATGTCATGAGTCTTGGCAAGGACATGGAGGTCGATGAATACATGGAGAGGTTCTTTGACAACGCCCTGGACCGGTCAGTCCCTGATTTCCTTTGTCCTGCACTTGCAGGTACTAATATGCAGATTTTTTTATCTCAGAAAATACATAGTCATACTGCTCATATACCTGTAGTAGATGCAATGGACGTTCCTACTACTGCTTTTCCTCTCGTTATGTATGACAACTGTGAGAACCAAACTGGCAAAAGTAAAGGAAAACAAAGGGCAGATGATGACATCCTGCCACCTGATATGTGGCTACTCAATTCTGGTGCTTTGGCACACTACACAAATGACCTAAGTGATCTGGTTGAATACCAGGAGTTTACAACCCCTAGGTACTCCCAGATGGCCAATGGCCAAGCAAACATTGTCAGGCAAGGAACCACCATCATTCAGTTCCAAGGTAGACTTGTGTGGTTATCGCCAGTCATTTACATGCCAACATGCAGTGTAAAGCTCATCTCCATGGGCACACTCTTAACTGACAAGTGCATCACTGTCAAAACAAGTGACAACCGCATTGACATATTCAACAAGTGTTCACAAACCACCATCCTCAGCTTTCACTTGCATGGGGATACCCCTCTATTGGCTTAGGGCCCCCTATCACCCAACCACACTTGGACCTTGCATCCCTCACCTCTGTTGATTATGAATTACTTCATTGCCACTTAGGCCACCCATTGCATGAAGTGCTCTGTGCAGCCAAGAAGCACATTAAGGACCTTCTGGATATTGACATACCATTAACTGCTCCTATTTGTCCCAGTTGTGAAATGGGCAAATAGCTCAACCATACTTTTCCTCATAGTGAGAGGCATGCAAGCACTCCCTTTGAGTTAATTCATTCTGATTTAAAATCATTTGAAATTGAATTGTACCATAAGTACAAGTACACTGTCATCTTCTATGATGACTTCACTTCCATGGCCTGGTTAATCCTGGTTAAAACCAAGGATCAGACCCTAAAGGCCACCAAAGGATTCCACACCTATGTGTGTACTCAGTTCAACACCATAATAAAACACTGGCGCTTTGATGCATGGGGAGAATATACAGCTTTCACTGAGTATATGCACAACAATGGCATACATATACAACAATCTGCCCCCTATGCTCACCAGCAAAATGGGTGCATGGAACACCTAATCTGTACTATTATGAATAAAACACAACCCATGTGATTACAGGCTTACCTGCCTGATTCTTACTGGGAGTTTGCAGTTATGCATGCCTTACATGTGTACAATTGCACCCCATCCACATAATTGAACTGGAAAACACCGTCTGAGATACTCACAGGTCAAAAGCCTACCTTTTCACATCTTTGCATCTTCGAGTCTTTGGCTGTGGTGCTTACATCCACATTCCAGCTGAACCACATGGCAGCAAATTACAGCCCAAATCACAATTGATGATCTACTGTACCTGGGTGTATCCACCAGTAGTGGCTCAAACTATCTTTTCATGTGCCCCAACAATGCAGTACATACATCAGCCCATGCCATCTTCCACAAGAATCTCTTCCCGAGATGCTCCAAGGCTCAGCCTCACCAGCTGATTAACCATCAGCCCAAACCTCATTCACATGATGACAAGTCTTCCAACTCTGAGTCTATCTACCCAGACCTGGAAGATGATGTAGTACCTGCTCCTTCTGATGTTTCCCCTCGTCACCCAGTACCACGTCCTGCCACCCTGCCCCCCACAAGAGCACCTACTCCACCTCTTGGCACCCCCAGTTATCCCTCCTCACCATCAGCTACTGCCTTCTCCACCTCATCCTCAATGACCACAATGTGAACATCATGCCCCACTCTGTCCCAGAAATATATATGGGGAATGTCATGACCCAGTCAGACAGATTCAGGATATCAAGCATGCCTCCAATTGGCACAAGCTTGTAGGAGAAGCACCAGCTGGACCATCAGATTCACCCATTATCCCTGGAGGAATGCCTCTGTTCCCAACTCTATTAGAAGATGACATTGAGCACATCACCAGGGAAGGGGGAGACACATTGATTTCATACCTCCGCAGCCATGCCTTCCTGCTGGAAGTGAAACAGTCTAATGTTAACTACCATGAATGGACATACCGCAACACACTTAAACTGCCACAAGATGAGCAAACTCTCTGGCGTAAAGCCTGCCACAATGAACTACAGATACTCAAAGATCGAAAGGTCTATGAGATTGTGGATCAACCTGCAAATAGAAAGATTATCAAAAATTGATGGATCTTTAATGTTAAAAAAGACAGTAGAAAGAAAGCCTGGCTTGTAGCCAAAGGCTTTTCCCAGGTAGAAGGGATTGATTTCGATCAAATATTCTCCCCAGTTGTATACTTTGAGACAGTGCAGTGCATGCTCACCCTCTCAGCAGTAGGAAACTGGTATATTACCAGTCTTGATGTCTGATCCACCTATCTATACAGCAAACTGGACAAGGAACTTTACATGGACTTCCCAGAAGGCTTCATGCCCTCTCATCTCAAAGGGAAGGTCTTGAGACTACTATGTGCCTTATATGATGTAAAACAAGTAGGATTAGCTTGGTGGTGTGAACTTGACAAATCCATGAAAGAACTTGGCTTCACATGTCTCAAAGCAGGTGCTGGCCTCTTTATATATCACAAAGGCAAAGAGCTCATCCTAGCAATCATATACATAGCTAATGCCATCTTCTGTGGCCCCAACAAACCTTTCATAGATAAGGTTAAAGTCACCTTCATGAAGAAATGGGACTGTTGTGACTTAGGAGAAATACACAAATTCCTAAGAATGAACATATGTCAAGATGGTCAAACTATTAAGATAGACCAGCAAGAATATCTTGACAAAGTCATTGAGCAATTCAGTATAACTAATGCAAAAATTGCCAACACTCCTCTCCCTCAGGGTTACTACCCAGAGAAGAATGATCTCCCTGTTCAACCAGAACTTCAGATGTGATTCCAACAGGTGATCAGATCATTGCTGTATCTTATGATCAGCACAAGATCTGACATCTCATATGCGGTTACCCAACTCGCCCACATGTCTGCCAACCCATCAGAAGAGCACCTCAACAAAGCTCTATACATATGCCAGTACCTTCTCAGTACATGAGACTACTCACTCATATATAATGCCAAACCTGGTAAGGCATCATTGCCTGCACCAATTCTGATTAGGGACAAGATAAAGTCATGTCTCACTCACAAACAGATTTCTACCTGAAATTTGTGGATGGTGTGTTCTTGTGGAACTCACACTTACAAAAGACCACTGCTCTGTCTTCCACAGAAGCTGAGCACATGGCTATGAGCAACTGTATGCACCAGGCTATTTGGATTCATCAAATGATGGAAGCACTTGGCTATTGCCTTGGCCCCATTCCTGTTTGTGGTGATAACCAAGGTTCACTCTTTATTTATCAGCAAATGTGACAACTACTTGTCCGTCACTTATGTGTTTCTTGTATCTACTTATCGGATCAAATCAGCCAAGCACTCATGAAGCTGTTCAAGCAGATCTTGTTTCTGAGAATACACTGATCCAGGGCTTATTGTGCACTTGAGCACTTGATCACCCAACACAGAAATAAACATGACAAACATTTTAAGCATAATTAAGGGAATAAGTAAACTGAATGAGTAGACCTAGCCAGTCAATATGTAGTCTACATAGAGCAGCAACACTGGGTGGCATACCATTAACATTGTCATTGCATTGTCGTTATAGCAAGCTAGTGTGTGCCTTTTTTATGGGGCATGTATGAGGTGTAAACAGGTGAGGTACTGGATGAATGTGAATGGCAAATGGCAAATGGGTGCACTGGACAGAGAGCACAAATTGGATGTGGCTGTGTGGGGTCCTGTGCATATGCATGTGTGCCTTTTTTTGTGGGGTCCATGCACAGGGTGGCTGAGCAGATGGATGCAAACACTGAACAGGTGGGCTTGACGGCAAGTATGAATGGAATGGGCTAGGTAGGCCCATGCATAGGCCTGTGCATTTTTTGGTGTCATTATGAGCCATGGTGTCCATCAACAGCATTCTCCTTGCTGTTGCATAGTAACATTATTAGTATCGTCATTGTCATCAAAGCAATGGACCTTAAAATGAGCTAGACACACCTGTTTTGCTGATGGGCATAGGGGGCAGATTGTTGTATATAAATGCCATTGTTGTGCATATACTCAGTGAGAGCTTTTGAGGTGTATTCTCTCCCTATACCAGAGTGTTAGTGTCTTATTATGGCATTGAACTGAGTGCACACATAGGCATGGAATTGTTTGGTGGTCTTAAGGGTCTGATCCTTGGTTTTAATCAGGATCAAGCAGGCCATGGAAGTGAAGTCATCATAAAAGACGACAGTGTACTTGTACTTGTGGTATGATTCAATTTCAAACAATTTTAAATCAGAATGAAAGGGAGTGCTTGTGCACTTCTCACTATGAGGAATATGATTGGGCTGTTTGCCCATCTCACAAGCAGGACAGATGGGAGCAGTTGATGGTATGTCAACATCTGGGAAGTCCTTAATGTGTTTCTTAGCTGTGCAGAGCACTTTGCATGAGGGGTGGCCTAAGCAGCGATGGAGTAATTCATAGTCAACAGAGGTGAGGGACACGAGATCTGAGTGTGGTTGGGTGATAGGGGGCCCTGAGCCAATAGAGGGTATCCCCATGCAAGTGAAAGCTGAGGATGGCAGTTCATGAACACTTGTTGAATATATCAATGTGGTTGTCACATGTTTTGACAGTTATGCACTTGTCAGTTAGGAGTGTGCCCATTGAGATGAGCTTCACAGTGCATGTTGGCATGTAGATGACTGGTGATAACTACACAAGTCTATTCTGGGAGTGTATAATTGTAATGCACAGTGTAGCGTGCTGTGATACTAAGACACTAAGCTTAAGCTAGAACAAAGAAAGAGCAAGGGTACAGTGAAGTTTGTAGTTAGAGTGCCGAGCTTCAAGACAATGTGAAGCCTAAGCAGTCTCACCTATCTAGGTACAAACTATGTGCTCACTAGACTCCATCAAGTGGAACCCCGATGGGCTAAAATCTGTTCTATTTCAAATTCCTCTTCTCCATCTATTATGTCTGGCGAAAGTGGAACAGAATTTGGTCCATGTTTGGCAGTTTCTTGATAGGGAGTCAGAAGCGATGTGTGGAAGGCATTATGAATTTTCCATGTCTTTGATAAGTGGAGTTTATATGAAACAGGTGGAATGACCCGTGAAATTTTAAATGGTCCCTCATGTCGAGGGGCTAGTTTCCAGGACAGGTATTGGAGTCTCAGGTTATGGCCCTCAAGCCATACCTTATCTCCAACTTTCCAGGGTTTAAATGTGGATGTGACTCATTTGTGCCTACATCATTGTGCCTTTTCATGGGTGGTGGTGGCTTCCTTGTGAGCCTCATTGGGGTCTCTAAGGTGTTTCTCCAGAGTGGGGAGGACAGTGGTGGTTCCTATTGATGGGTAAGCCCTTGGCTCATACCCAAGCATCAAGCTAAATGGAGTCTTTCCTATTACAGAATGGACAGAGGAGTTATGACAAAATTCCACCATTGGTAAAAGGTCTAACCATCGGGTGGCATCTTCTTGGCAAAAGATCCGAAGATAAGTTTCCAATTCCTGATTGACCCACTCCGTTTCTCTGTTGGTCTGTGGATGGTAGGCAGACAAAAGGAGGGGATCATACTCGAGGAGCCTCACGAGTTCTAGAGCAAAGACTGAGGCAAACTGTGAACTGCAGTCTGAGATAACATTATTATGGAGTCCAAAGCAGGGAAAGACCCTTTCAAAGAAGTGCTGCACTATGCCCTTGGCATCTGCACTCTTGTGAGTTGGGATGAAAATTACCCCCTTAGTAAGGCCATGGTCGACCACAACCATAACCAAACCAAAACTGTGAGACGGTGGCAAGTCTGTGATGAGATTGACTAACAAACATTGGAAAGGATGGGAGGAAGCAACCAGGCGAGGGGTGAGAGGTGGGATGGTGAGATGGGTGTTGACTTTGTTGCCCTGGCATGTGGCACAACCTTGGATGAAGCGACACACAAAAGAGGTGAGTCCAGGCCACCAGTAGTCATGTTGTATCTGATTTATGGTCCAGTAATAACTGCCATGGCCACCTGTGGGCGAGTCATGGATCATGTGGAGGAGGTCATTCCGGTGAGCCTTGGGTACATAGGCTCTGTCCTTGAAGTAGAGTATGCCATCATCATATTACCAGTCATGAATAGAGGAGTGGGGGATCCCTGAAGCACTCTCGTGGAGCTGGCAAAGCTGATTGATGACAAAGTCATTGTGGGTGGTTGACTGCTTGATAGCAGTCTGAAGGTCAGTGTCAATTCTTTTCAAAAATAACTCTCCAGGGAGCAGTGTGACTTCGGCATTGCTGGCCAATGTGTCCAACACGTCTTTCCAAGAGAGAGCATCTGCTGGGGCCATGTTATTCCCAGGTACATGCTGGAACAGGAGGTCATAGTCCTGTAGTGTCAGTAGCCATCTAGCTTGCCACCTAGATAGCTTTCAGAGGTCCTTGAAGTAGCACAGATTCTTGTGGTCTATAAGCACAGTGACGGGCTGGTCGGTTCCAGTCAAATAGTGTTGCCATTCTTCTAGCATGTATATAACTGCTAGAAGTTCTCTGTTGTATATGTCATAGTTTTGTTCCACCAGCAGGAACGTGCTAGAAATATAGCAGCAAGGGTATAAGTCACCATTGGCGTCCTTCTGCATTAGAACTCCTCCAGAGACCATTAGAGACACATTGGTCATTACAAAGAATGGCTTGGAGGTATCTGGCATTACTAGTATGGGTGAGGAGGTCAAAAGCCTTCTGTTGCTCATGCATCCAGGACCATGGCTGCCCTTTCCTTGTCAAATCCAAGATCAGCCTAGCAATTTCTGAGAAGTTCAGAATAAACTTGTGGTAAAAGTTGCAGAATCCTATAAATGAGTGGACTATATGAACCGACATTGGTGGTTCCCAGGAAGAGATTGCCAAAACCTTGGTAGGGTCCATCACAATGATACCCTCTTTAATGACCATCCTGAGGAATTCAACCTCAGATATGTCAAAAGTACATTTTTCCAATTTGAGGCCGAGACAGTTTTCTCATAACCATTCTAGAACTTGCCTTGTTTGTTCATGGTGTTCCTTAAGATCCCTAGAGTGGATCAACATATCATCCATATAGATGATCAACCATCCTTCCACTCCATATCCTTGAAAATGAAGTCCATGAATAACTAGAAGGTTGCAGGACTGTTGCAAAGGCCAAAAAACATGATGAGAGGCTCAAGGAGGCTGAAGGGCATAATGAACCCCACCTTCCAGGCAT
Source organism: Boletus nobilissimus (assembly GCA_038088815.1). Classification (NCBI taxonomy): domain Eukaryota; kingdom Fungi; phylum Basidiomycota; class Agaricomycetes; order Boletales; family Boletaceae; genus Boletus; species Boletus nobilissimus. The sequence goes on along the minus strand of JBBPJO010000014.1, from coordinate 1,702 downwards.
CTTTAGTCTTGATCCAAACATTATTATAGGGCTGTTGGCTCACTGTTCCAAGGCAGCTTGGTAATGCTCCCTCTTGCCCTCCAATATCATGCAACCTGCCCAGGCAACAGTGTGCCACCAGTTCAACCTTGGATGTATCAAGCTGTGCCAGTCCTCCATGAAAGTGTTAGTTTTGGTGATTTTGCACCTCATTGATGGTTCATTTTGTGTTCTAACTGTGCCCATGTTGTTGTTCTCCATGGTCACTTTACTTACCTACTGCTTTTCAGCTTCTCCTTAGGTTGTTGTGGTGTTTCTACCCATACAGCACTTTACTTTTGTGCTTTCCCAGCTCACTGTGGCTGATATATTTACACTTGTTTACTTTGAAGCGCAGGTACTCCCTGAAGTGCCACATTCGATTCAGTACTATATACCATGGATGAGTTGTCTGTATACTGAAGTATGATGACTTATGCATGTCAGTGTCACTGGAACCGCTATAATTGGGATGTTCCCTAGCAAGTAAGGACCAACCTATGCCTACTGTTAGTTATCTTGACACACATCAGTGGCAGATTTTTCTTGCCAGCACTATGTGGACTCTATTTTACTACACTGATGCAACATCACCCACAAGATCCCTCTCTAGGCAGATCAACTCATTTCACAAGGTGTTCCCTCTTATGGTTGAGGCAGTGACACAGGCTGACTTCTTCCTGCTGAGACACATGATTTTGCAGGCTCACAAAATGCTTTCAGAGATGTACAAATTTCAATGTAAATGTCTTGTTGACCTTGCACACAATCTGCATGACTTCTATTGGCAGGCAGAGACAATGTATTCCCTTGTCGTCGTCCAGGATAATCTCTTGGAGGAGGCTCACAAGAAAGTGTCTGCATGTTACTCCCAGCAGGACACTGTCATTTGTTTGAAACCTGTACACAAGTTTGAGGAAAAGAAGGGGTTCTTGGATCTTTTACCTGTGCTTCCCATGAAAAGGTCATAAAGTTCAAGTGATGATGGCAGCTATGATGAATAGATTGTAGTACCGGTAGAGTATGCAGATTGCCTGCACTTGTGTTGTCAGAATGCCACATGCTGATCGCACCATGTCCCATGAGTCCAGATGGATTGAACTAATTGAAGGGGACTAGCCACTTGCTGGATCAACTCAGGACAACTCTGGAGTCCACAGTGAGTAACCAAAGATGATATTGAGAGAGATAACAAGATTATACAGACCTGGAGTGCACAGTGAGTAACCAAAGGATACAATGTGGCGCTCCAGGGAGTAACTGCGTTTCAAAGTAAACAACAGTAAATAGATCAGCCACAATGGACTAGGAGGCGCAAAGGTAATGTCCTGTATGGGTAGAAACACCACAACAAGCCAAAGAGAAGCTGAAAATGTTAGTTTTGTTGATTTTGCCCCTCATTCGTCATTCATTTCTCATTCTAATCGTGCCCATGTTGTTCTCCATGGTCACTTTACTTACCTACCGCTTTTCAGCGTCTCTTTACCTTGTTGTGGTGTGTCTACCCATACAGGACATTACCTTTGCGCCTCCCAGTCCATTGTGGCTGATCTATTTACTGTTGTTTACTTTGAAGCGCAGTTACTCCCTGGAGCACCACATTGTATCCTTTGGTTACTCACTGTGGACTCCAGGTCTGTATAATCTTGTTATCTCTCTCAATATCATCATGGTTACTCACTGT